>PVHP010026189.1:0-24865 GCA_004024765.1 Zapus hudsonius
TACAAAAAGAGAAAGAGAGAGAGAGAGAGAGAGAGAGAGAGAGAGAGAGAGAGAGAGAGAGAGAGAGAGAGAGAGAGCACCAGGGCCACCACCTTGTAGGTCTGGCTTATGTGGGTCCTGGGGAATTGAACCCGGGGCCTTTGGCACTGGAGGCAAGTACCTTAACCGCTGAGCCATCTCTCCAGCCCGCCATCTTCTATTTTACAAGAGAAACATGAATGTCACTGGCACACTTCACACTTCACATTCCCCCCTTTTTCTTGAGCATTTATAAGGCAATCTTGCCTTATGGTTTATTTTGTATGACTTGTTCATATAATTTGCATAAGTACCCCATGCCAGGGGGGGGTCACTGTCCAATCATTAATCCCTAAGTAAATAAGCCCCAAGTTAATTCTTTTGTCCACCTGGCATCCGTTTTGCCTTTCTCTGTGAAGGTGGCCTGTACCAAATTTCTCCATCGGGGCTCCAGGATTTTGTTTTTTGGTGGTGCCTTTTGATTAGAACCAGTCTTTAGGCTGATAGTTGTGGCAGTCAGTTGAGGAAGCAGTCTGGTATATTTCTCAGAGTCTTTGGCCTTACTGTAGCATCCACCTGTTGGAGGGCTTGTAATGAAAGAGACAAATTAATCTTATCATCTTTTTCTTTTCCTAGAAGTTGGGACATCTTTATCTTAGGTATAATTGGGGGAGGTTTCCTGTATAAAATTTAAAAAGGGGTCAGTCCCAGTTTATAGACAGTATTTTTGACCCTAAATAAGGCAAGAGGAAGGAGAGTTACCCAGTTAGTGCCAGTCTCTACAGATAATTTAGTTAAGGTCTCTTTTAGGGTCTGATTCATTCTTTCAACCTGTCCTGAACTTTGGGGCCTGTATGCACAATGTAATTTCCATTCTGCCCCAATAATAGAGGCTATTCCATGACTTACCTTGGCTATGAAGGCAGATCCATTGTCTGAACCTATGGTATCTGGAAAGCCATACCTTGGGAGGATTTCTTCCCGTATCTTTTTGGCCACCACTACTGCAGTCTCATGCTTGGTAGGGTAAGCTTCAGTCCATCCTAAAAAAGTATCTACAAATACTAGCAAATATTTATATCCATATTTTCCTGGTTTTATTTTCAGTGAAGTCTACCTCCCAATATTCTCTTGGCTCCTGTCCTCGAAGTCTAGTTTTTAGTTTTATTTTTTTTCCTCCTTAAGCATTTGTCAATTGACAGGCAGTGCAAGTCTTTATAATTTGTTTTATCATACTGTACATATTTTTAAATTGAAATTTTGATCTTTTCATAGTTTAATGATCTTCTCTCCCAGATGTGTAGCTTTATGAATCCTCTTGAGGAGTTGCAGGCCCACATCTCGTGGCAAGAAAACATTTTTCCCTTTGTTTTGGAACCATCCAGCCTCAATTAGTTCTTCCCCAAGTGCTCGGGCCAAATCCTGTTCTTCTTTAGTATATCCAGGATGGTTGGGGAGGTTTTTAGGCTCAGGGTCTACCAACTGCATAGGAAGCAGGGACATACCCATGGCTGCCTCCTTTGATGCTTTATCTGCTCTGTGGTTACCTCAGAACACAGCATCCCTGGGTTTCTGATGCCCTGGACAGTGGATGATAGACATCTACTTGGGCTTATGTAGAGCATTGAGAAGCACGAGAATTTCAGTCATATTTTTGATTTCTTTGCCCTCTGCTTTCAGCAGCCCTCTCTGCTGGTATATGGCCCCATGCAAATGGGCAGTCGCGAAGGCATATCTGCTATCAGTATAGTCACTCACTTTCTTTCGCTTAGCTCCAAGGCTTTGGTCAATGCTCTACCTTTTGGGCTGACGCATCTGTGGGCAATGGCTCAGCCTATATTATTGAGGATTCAGTCACTACCTAGGCTCCCGCATACCTTTGACCTTGGTGCACGAAGCTGCTTCCATCAATGTACAGCACGGAGTCTGCATTAGCGAGAGGCTCGTCTTTCAGGTCCTCATGGAGTGCCTCATGGAACAGAGTTGGAGGGATTTTAAATCCTTGTGTCAGTCTAGTCCAAGTCAATTGTCCATTTATTCCTTTCTCTGGATCTGACCATTTCAAAGTGAACAGCTCTTGACTCTGGGCAGCCAGAAGAAGGCTGAAAAAGGCATCTTTTAAATCCAAGACTGTATACCACTTGTGGGTGGGTAGTAAGGAGCTCAACAGAGTATACAGATTTGGAACTGTTGGGTGGATGTCCATGACCCATTTATTCACCTCTCTTAAATCTTGGACCGGTCTATAGTCCTTTCCCCCCAGTTTTCTTACAGGTAGTAAGGGGGTATTCCAGGCTGACTGACAAGGTTGTAGAATTCCTTGTTCCAGAAGCTGCCTGATGTGAGGAAGGATCCCTTGTTGGGCTTCCCAGGACCTGGGATACTGTCAAACCTGTACTGTATCTGCTCCTGACTTAATTTCCACAAATATTGGGGGCCGATGCCTAGCAAAGCCCATGCCTCCTGTTTCAGCCCATGCGGTAGGGAATTTGAGGAGCCAGGTTTGTATTTCCCCGTCTGTCTCTATAGGCTCTTGGTAGAGCCTATGCTAATCCTCAATAGATAGGGTCAACACAGAGACAGGGTCGTTTCCTTCATCAGTTACTGTTGGTCCCAGGGGCCCAAAATGTATGTGAGCCCCTATCTTGATTAACAAGTCTCTTCCTAGCAGTGGGCTAGGGCTATCAGGTATAACAAGAAATGAGTGACTGACCTGCTTTGTTCCCAAATTCATGGCGCATTTGGTTGTCCAAGGATATTTTTGTGTACTGGTGGCACCCTACACCCAGGATGTCTTATTTGACATTTGTCCATCAGTTTCAGTTAATACAGACCGCTGGGCACCTGTATCTACTAGAAACTGGACAGGTTTCCCCTCTACTTGCAGAGTTACCCTGGGCTTGGGGAGGGGCTCTGAACCCCGTCCCCCTCATTCTGAGTCTTGAGCCATCAACACCTGGGTATCCCTGGATTGTTCATCCTGTCTTTTCTTTTTGTGGGGACAGTTCCGTGCCCAGTGGCCACATTCCTTACAAAATGCACATTGGTTTTTCCTCAAATTTCTCTTTGGCTGCCCTTCATCATTTCTTTCTTTCTTCCAGTTGTCCTCTCTTATCATTGTGGTGAGGGCTTGAGTCATCCTCTTGGTGGCTCTCAGCTGTTTCTCCTCTGGGGCCTCTCTATTATTGAAGACTCTCTGTGCTATTCTAAGAAGATCCTGGATCTGTTTCCCTTTTAGATCCATTAATTTTGGTAACTTTCTTTTAATATCTGGAGCTGCCTGATTCACAAAGGACATCACTACTGCAGCCTGGTTTTCTGGGGCTTCTGGATCCATAGGTGTGAACTGCCTAAATGCTTCCATCTACCTCTCTAAATAGGTGGCTGGACTTTCTGCTTTCCCCTGCATTACTACATAAACTTTAGCCAAATTAGTGGGCTTTTGTGCAGCAGCCCTGAGACCTCCCATTAGTCTGGCAATATGACTGGAAATGTCTCCTACCTTCTGCCATGCTGTAGTCCCAGTCCTCTGTGGTTGGATGAGTCAGAGGAAAGGCTGCATTAATGAAGTCAGCATTGACAGTTGGTTGACTATTATCAATTATCACCTGGGACCAGTTTCCTGGCTCCATCTGTATCCTCTCTCATTCCTCCGTGGTGGAAAGAATTCGCAGGCACTGTTGGCAGTCATCCCAGGTTGGCTGCTGGGTAAACATTACATTATATAAAAGAGCAATTTTTAGATAGAGATTCTGTGATTACCCTCAGAAAAGCAGATCCTGGACCTTGTCAAATCATAACAGCTGAATTTTAATATAATCCTTGGTGAATCTGTTTTTGAAAGAGAAAACCTTTGACAACCAATGTTGTTAGTTTAACTTTAGGCACTAATTAATCTGATATATAGTAGAGATACTTATAAACATAAAACAGATTTATTTTTTAGCTATGACAGACATTTTACAACAACTTAATTAAGTTTTATAAGTCTGATGATTATCATTTGATAGCATTAGCATGACCAAATAGGCAAGAGGGGCCATGAGTGATAGGGGAGAGAGTCTAAGCCTGTGAATAATTTAGATCAGCCTGACAACCTCTGGTTCCAACCAATGTTTCCTTCCCTCATTGAGCTGTTGAACAAAGTGACTCATGAGATTTCAAAAACAAAACAGAATTCTGTCAAAGCTCTTGGGTGTCCTCCCTAGGCCTGAGGCAAAACCCTGTTGCTGAAGAAACCACAGAATGACACCGACCAGCGTCGAGAGACCCTTCAATGTCTGGAACGATATCCAGCCCCGAGAAGGCAGTTAGTGTAGTGCTGGAAGGCACTGTACAGGCTGCCAGGGGAAAATGATCAACGACGGCTGGAGTAAACAGAGACCACCGACACGAAACACAATCTGGGGTCATGAGTGGGCTGACCACACCCCCTACTGGGAGAGAACAGCAAACCAAGAAAGGAGCACTTGTGCAACGGAGGAGCCTGGGCCTGGGGGAGACAATCAACAGCTTTCAAATTCGGCCAATTTTCCACTTAGTGAGGGGGACCCCTTGTCTAGAACTTGGGATTCAGGGTTATGGTCACCGGATCCCATACTCTTGGGATCCCAAGACAAGATGCACTAAGGGAGCGATTGACGGGGAGGCTACTAGAAATAGACTCTAGGTAAACCAGAAATGTATATATTTGTTAACCTACACTGATCACATTTTCCAAAGGAGATTGTGCTTGTATTTTTCAGGATGCAGCGAGAGAGCTGGGGCCCATCTAACCCTACCAACTGACCATAGGCCGATACCTGAGATTCTGGCAAGAGAGGAGCCACCAAAGTCATAACGTGGAGGATCCATATAGAACCCCACAGAGAATGACGGGAGGAACGAGGGACCCACAGCCACAGACATTCAACCTACACAGGATAAGCCAGTGAGACAGAAACCAACGATCTTCGACACAAAGACCCCTAAACTCACAATCTTAAAGCAGCCTTAATACTCATCCACCATGACTCAGGGAACTATGCGGAAGAGGGGGCAGAAAGATTGTTAGAGCCGTGGTGGGGGAGACTATCCAGAGGCATGGCACCCTTCAGCAACAACACACTTGAGCCAGGAAGTCCGGGCTGAATACTAGGCTATCCGTGGTCCCCTGCCACAAGGACTGATCCAGATGGTACATGGAGGAGGATATCCAGCTGATTGGGGATGGTAAGGGGGGGCATTGGAGAATTGGGGATAACAACTCATTGTTTGCCCACTAAATAATGAACATATTATGGACAATAAATATATATTTAAGATTTAAAAAAAACCCTCAATAAACTGTATTTTATTGAAAAAAAAAAGAGTGATTTCAGCTCTTTGATGAAGGCTTGGTAGAATTCAGCTGAGAAACCATCTGGTCCTGGGCCTTTCCTTTTGGGAAGGCTTTTGATTACATCTTCAATCTCTGTGGATGTGATAGGTTTATTTAGTGCTTTTATCTGCTCTGGGTTAAGCTTTGGCAGTTGGTATGTGTCCAAAAACTTATCCATTTCTTCCAGGTTCTCTAATATTGTGGAGTAGAGGTTTTGGAAGTATGACCTGATGATTCTTCCAATGTCTTCAGGATCCATTGTGATCTCACCATTGTCCTTTCTGATTTTGTTGATTTGGGCTTTTTCATTTCTTCGTTTGATTAGATTGGACAGGGGTTTGTCAATCTTATTAACTTTTTCAAAGAACCAACTCTTTGATTTATCTATTTTTTCAATTGTTTTCTTTATTTCCAATTCATTAATCTCAGCTCTGATTTAATTATTTATTTTCATCTTGCGCTCCACGGTTTAGCTTTTTCCATCTGTTCCAATGATCTTAAGTGGGTGGTTAGGCGATTGATTTGAGACCTCTCTGTCATTGATACAAAGGCCTTTACTGCAATGAACTTTCCCCTCAGGACTGCCTTCATTGTGTACCACAAGTTCTGATAAGTTGTGTTATCATCATCATTCATTACTAGGAAATTCTGAATTTCCTGTTTTATTTCTTGGATGACCCAATCATTTTTCAGGAGGGAATTATTTAGTCGCCAGTACTTTCTGCATTTTCTGGATCCTGTTCATTGTTAATTTCTACCTTTAATGCACTATGGTCTGATATGATATAAGGAACTACATCAATCTTCCTGAATTTGTTTAGGGAAGATTTGTGACCTAAGATGTGATCAACTTTAGAAAATGTCCCATGAGCTGCCGAGAAGAATGTATATTCTGTGTCTTTGGGGTAGAACATTCTGTAAATATCTCTTATCCCCAGCTGGTCAATGGTGTTATTGAGCTCCGTTATGTCCCTGCTGATCTTCTCTTTGGTTGATCTGTCTAGAGCTGATAAAGGTGTATTAAAGTCTCCTACTATGATGGAATTAGAGTCTATTTCTGCTTTATTTTTGAACAGGGTTTCCTTTATGAACTGAGTTGCAACCAAATTTGGTGCATATATGTTAATGATGGTAATATCTTCCTGTTGGATCATTCCTTTGATGAGTAAGAAGTGACCATCATTATCCTTTTTAATTGATTTTGGTGTAAAGTCTATTTTGTCAGAGATTAATGTAGACACACCCGCTTGCTTTTTATTTCCACATGCCTGATAAACTGTTTTCCATCCTTTTACTCTAAGAAGATTGCTGTCTTTAGAGGTAAAGTGTGTTTCCTGAAGGCAGCCGATGGAAGGGTCCATTTTTCTGATCCACCCTGCAAGTCTGTGTCTTTTTATAGGGGAGTTAAGTCCATTTATATTCAGTGATATAACTGTGAGGTTTGCTTTAAGCCCTGCCATTATGAAGGGTTAATGTGGGTTGTTGTCTGTGCTGCTGTTATTAGCACATTGACTGTGATTGTCGTGTCTGATCTCTGGTACTCTTCTGAGGTAGATTTCTTGTTTCTTCTGTGTGGGATATCTCTTGTAGGATCTTCTGAAATTTTGGGTTTGTTTTAAAATAGTCATAGAGCTGGTTTACTTTATGGAACACTTTCACTTCTCCATCTATTATGAGGGATAGCTTTGCTGGGTACAGTAGTCTAGGTTGAAAGCCATACTTCTTTAGGCCCTGAAAAGCATTATTCTAAGCCCTTCTGGTTTTCATGGTTTCTAATGAGAATTCTGAGGTACGTCTGATGGCTTTTCCATTATTAGTTACGGTTTGCTTTTCTCTTGAAGCTTTGAGTATTCTCTCTTTGCTTTCTATGTTAGGCATCTTAATTAAAATGTGTGTTGGAGAATTCCTCTTCATGTCCTGTCTGTTTGGAGTCCTCTGAGCCCCTTGAAAGTTGAGTGGGCTTTCTCTTGTTAGATAGGGAAATTTTCTTGAATAATTCTGCTGAAGATATTTCCTGTGCCTTTAGCCTGGGCTTCTTCTCCCTCTGGGATCCCCATGATTCTAATATTGGGCCTCTTTATGGTATCCCATAGATCCCTCAAATTTTGCTCACTTGATTTCTTGAATTTATTGAAACCTATGACATCCTTATTAATTCCTCCTGTCTTGTCCTCGACGTCTGAGAGTCTGTCCTCCCGATTATCAACTCTGGGACTGATTGATTCAAGGGAGGTTTTTAACAACTCCATTTCATTTTTTGTTTCTGCTATAATTTTGTTTATAGTCTCCAATTCTTTGGTGAGATCCAATTTTCAGTCTATTTTTGTTTTTGCTTGGGATTCCTGAAAATCATTTTTAAGTTTTCTTAAGTCCTCATCAAATTTAATCAATTGATTGTCTAGCTCCTTCCTTCTTTGGTTCATCTTCAATTTACTTAATGTGTTTCTGAAATCATTCATATTTGTCTCCATTAAATTCAGTCTGGAGTCTATGCTTGAGTTGGTAAGCTTTATTTCATTCATGTCTTTTCTCATAATTTCTATATCAGCCATTAACTGCTTCATGTTTGCATTGCAGTTGCGGTCTGGAGTCATATTATTCTCTCTTTGATATTGTATATTTGCTGTCTCTACTTCCTTTCCACTTTCCTGTGCCATAATAGGACTAGAGGCCCTGAGTTGGGGAGTTCCATCTTTGATTTCTGTGGGTTTTTTTCATTGGTTTCTTCCCATGTCCAGCTAGGGTACTGGGACTCAGGTACCTTGTGGAGTGCTGTTCAGCCCACTTGGCTGTGTCCTCCCTTCAGTGGCACACGGTCGCTGGTGCCCGCTGAAGTCACCTGTGCCCTCCCAGTAGTGGCGCTTGGTCCCTCCCTGAACTGGCCTGTGCATTCCTAGCCATGGCAGGGATTCCATGGTATCTGTCAGAGGTCTGGCCCCGCCCTCAGCTGCGGTCCCAAGTTGGCTTCCAGAAGCGAACTCTGTCAGTTTGCCCTAGAAATGCATCTGCCTGTGTGTGTGTGTGGTGGGGAGGTTCGTGGAGAGAAATGCGCCCAAGAATTGGGCGCTGGAGGGAGTGGCCCGTCTTGAGGGATAGGTGCTCAGCTGGCAAGGGCTCAGGAAGTGCCTGTGAAGAGACAATGGCTATGGCGTCAGCTTGGGGTGGGGAAGGGCATATCTCTGTTCCTCTGCAGAGCAGAAAGCCTCTGTGGAACCCTGTTCTGGCTGGTCCTGGAGGTGGGGAGAGTGTAGACTTGGGTTCAGTGCCAGCTGGGGTCCGGGATTTGGATCCCAGCTGGAAAATCAAACCTTTATGCACAGAGTTCTGGCAAGGCTGCTACTCATCCACCATCATGCTCCGCCCCTCCAGGATGGAAATTTCTATCTCCCTTAATTCTTGAAGAAAGGTCTTAATATTTACTAGCATTCCCTTATAAACAGAATATGAGACCCTCTTCTTCTTGCATTTTTTCCATTTTTTTTATTACTTATTCATTACATTCTGTCATCCTTTCAAGGTCCCTCTGCAATTTTTTTATATTTCTCTTAGTATTTTTACTTAGTACCTTTTAAGAATATCATTCCATATATTCCTTATTAAATTTCATTAAATTTCTTCTCATTAACATATCATAACATATCTAGCATATATAATTTTCTCTTATTCCCCATTATATAGAACCACTGTTAAGGGAAATAACCATAGAAGGTTGAATAAAAGTTGATATTAGGTGTTTCTAATAACTCAATAATCTGATTTTCTGATTTTCTTAAGAACAGCTCAAAATTCTAAGCAAGCCTAATGATTGAATCAGTTTAAATATATTTTTTTCTTAACCCATGGGTTGATTGCTTTAGCTAGGACTAGAATTAGAAGTTATTGAGCCAAAAACTATAACTGGAGTGATCAAGTCCAGTGGTAGCAGTGGTCAGTTTAAATGGTCTTACAAGCAAAAGAACAGTTGCACTCTTTTATAAAAACTTAGGCTAGAGAATCATTTAGTACTTAAGGCTGACCTGTGGCAGTCATTCTTTTTCTAAAGTTTTCTGTGACCAGTCTTTTTGCAAACACCCAATGTATTTATTATATTTACCAAAATTTAGGTGTAGATCCTTTCCTTTCTAAGAATGCCAAATGAGTAACCATTGAAAAGTGTCTCTAACCATTGACCAATCTTGTCCTTAACACACTTGTAAGAAAGACACTTTTCAGGGTTTTTTTCTTTTAGATAGAAGCAGAAAGTATAGCATTTACAGTCAACAATGTCTTTTTCTTTGACTCAGTTTACCCATATAATCATAGACTTTGGTACCATGTCTCTGGAGTTTGGCTTTGAGAGAGCTCTGTCCCAAAGTCAAAGCCAGTTGAGTACACACACACACACACACACACACACACACACACACATATATATATATATATATGCTCTTTCTATTGTTAAGTCCATGAGCGCTAATATCTGTAGTTGGCTTTAATAGGAAAATTGGCATCCGACACATATTTGTCTATAGAATTTAGTTTCTTATTCTTTATAGAATTCAGAAAAATAATACCAATTTGATTTACTTTTCATCTATTAGTATAGAAAGAATTAGGCATTTCTTGTTTGTAACCCCTCTATGAATATAATTTTAAGAAAACTGACAAACCATATAATATTTATTAGCACATATTTATAGATCTTGTAATATATAGATATAAGATATCTCCTGCTAATAATTTCACATTGCACATTTTGAAAAAGTATAGGAAAAACATAATAATCTCTGAGACAAGGTACATTCATATTTATTATATTTGAGGAGAATGTTACCTTTGAAACCTTTGAGTATCCATTTGGTAGAATTTTAAAAACTGATCCAGGGGGATTTTGAGTAGCCCAGCTGCAGGAGTCTTTGAAACAAAGGGTGTTAACATCCCCCTCTAATCAATTTCGCGGTTTTCAAGTTGCCAGTTTGTCCTTAGCCACAGGGGCTGGACTTACATTTCAGAGAAGGGAGAAAAACTTTTTTTTAGTATGGTGAAGATCCAAAATCAGGAAGTACACACACAAAAGGAAAGAGGAGTAAAACCACAATAGCGCAGAGAGAAACCTCAAAGCAGCATCTGTGGCGGCTTGTCTTTATAATTCTTTCTGGAAGGAGATAATAAATGGTTGACTGAGTTTTTCTTTTTCCTAGTCCTGTAAAACCAAACAGGTTAGGAAAGGGGACATTAGAAATTAAAATTTGTCCATCTTCCTCTGAATCCACATCAGCTGTGAAAAGAATTTGAGTGTCAGACATCAACAGATTATTATTTGCAAGTGCAAAACAGGCAGAATATTCCTTTTTTTTTTCAGATCCAAGGCCTTTCAGACGGGGACCTCAAGGGCCTCCTTCCCCGGGACTGAGAGTACGTCTCCCGGCAGCCCCCTGACAGTCCGTTTGCATGTCTGCTGGACTTAATTGGTCAGTGCAATGGGAATCAGCAGTCCTAAGTCTTGCCTAAAAAGGCTCACTCCAGACACCTTGAGATCAATTCAAAATCAGACATTGAAAAAATAAGGTAGCTTTCAGATTAAGGCACCATTTACTCACCAATTTGTTTGATGCATCCTTGACCCACTTCCCGGTGGTCCGGTGGGTCTGGGGGCTTCCCGGCCAATGCACCAGAATGTAAGGTCCAAGACCACCAAGACAGACCACCAGACTCAAGTCAGAGCAAAAGCAAGGGTCATTTTATTCAGGCAGGTTTGAACCCGGACTGTGGTCAATCAGTCCCTCAGCGAACTGAGACCAACAATGCCAAGTGCAAAAGCTCAGGCCTTTTTATAGACTGAAGCAAACATCTGGGAATTTCCAGTCCAAGGGTTAGGGTCTGTGTAAGCAAGTTACAAAAGCCAGATAAACGGAACTGAGACCAAGGCCGAGCAGATGTATCCAGTGTTTAGTTATTCTTGTCTTTCCACATTCCTATAGCGTAAGCATTATACAGAAGTCAAAATAGCAATAGTGATTAGTTACTTAATTCTGCCTTCTGGACAGCTGCTTATCTCAAGGCCTTATGACACAGTTATTTTTCTGACCCTTAGCTATTTTCTAAAATTAAGTATTTTAGCCATTTTCTGTTTTACAAGAGAAACATGAATGTCACTGTCAAACTTCACACTTCACAAAGACATTATAAAGTCCATGGCATGTGAAGACGAACAGATTTTACAAAGAAAAAGTGGGATGTGTTGAGCACTTGAGCCGGGAAGAACAAGGCTCACACAGGGAGGCAGGAAAGCCCAGAACATGTTGGCAGAAGAAATGCATGTAAATGAGTGTGTTTTCAAGGTGAAGTTGATGTTATTGGGAGTGGTGATAAGAGGGTGTGTTGGGAAGGTGAGACAGAGCTGAATTTTGAGAGATACTAGAAAACAGTTTGCTTGGGATGAGAGGGTAGAAAATTGTGATGTGTAAGTTTCAGAATTTGGTCAGGATCCTGCAAGCAATGGATATCCAAATAGGATTTGCATGTGTTTTTTTTGTGGATGGATATTCTTGCATGATTGTGTGTGTGTGTGTGTGTGTGTGTGTGTGTGTGTCTGTGTGTCTGTGTGTCTGTGATTCCATAGGAGTGCTGCTCACTTTATTTGAAACAAGGTTTCTCAATGGCCTGGGACTTGCCTGCTGGCTAGAAAGCCCCACAGATCTGCTTGTCCTTGCCTTCCCAATGCCAGGAGAAAAATTCCTGCCCACCACAAACAGCAGTTTTGTGTGTTATGGTGATTAGACTCGTGAAAACACTTTACCTACTGAGCTAAGTCCCTTGCCTCTCAAATGGGCTGTTTATGTTCTTTTTGTTTGGTATTTGTGTATGTATGGGTACACATGTGTCATAATATGCCTCTGGAAGTCAGAGGAGAGCTGTGGGGTGTTACTCCTTACCTTCCAACTTGTTTGACATAGATCCTTCCTTGTTTGACACTTTAAATGGCAGACTAGTTGGCCCACAAGCTTTGGAATTTTCTTGACTGCCTCTCATTGATTGTAGGCATGTGGGCATCACAGACATGTGTGCCACAGTATCTGGTTTCACGTGGGTCCTTGGGATCCCAACTCTAGTCATCTAGCTTATGCAACAAGCTTTTTTAACCATGGAGCCATCTTCGCAGTCCCAAATGGGATTTTTGAGGAAGGAAATGACATGATTTTTTCCTATGGTTTAGAAAGACTCCTAGTACAGATGATGGCAAACTAGAAGCCACACGGTGTCCCCAGGGGAACAGAGGTTAGGGTTTTTAGCTGTGATCCAGGCCGTGGACGCAAGCAATAGCCAGGACCTCGATGTCGGACACTTTCCAGCAATAGATTCTTCTGATTGAAACCCACATTGAACATAAGGGCGCACAGGAGGCAGTAAGTACAACAGCCCAGCTGGCAGGACCTGCTTCAATGGTCTGAGCCGGCCACCTTCCCACGACCTGGGGCCTGAGCCAGGCACTTTCCCACGACCCCGGGCTCAGAGCCAACTGCCTTCCCGCCACCCCGGGGCCCAAGCCGGCCACCTTCATGCCACCTGGGGACCTAGGCAGCTGCCTTCCTGCCACCCCGGGGCCCATGCAGCCCACCTTTCCACCACCCCGGGGCCCGAACTGCCGGCCTTCGCGCAACCCAGGGGCCCGAGCCGCCCGCCACACCGGGCTCAAACCGGCTGCCTTCCCGCCTGTCCAGGGACCGAGCCGCCCACATTCATGCCACCCCAGGACCTGAGCTGGTCGCCTTCCCACCACCCCGGGGTATGAACCGGCCGCCATCCTGCCACCCTGGGGCCTGAGCTGCCTGCCTTCCTGCCACCCTGGGGCCCTAGCCACCGGCCTTGCCACAACTTTGGGGCCCAAGCCGGCCACCTTCACGTCCCCACACACACCCGGTTGCTTTTCCGCCTAGAGACATGGCTGCACGTCCTGCCTGGGTCGAGCTGCTTTGCTGTCCCGGGTCCAGCTAATTTCACGCCCAGTTGACCGGCTTGTCTCCCGCCCCGTACCAGGCTGCTTTCCCGTCCCACATCCCAGCTGCTTTCCCATCCGGGACCGGCTGCTATCCCACCTCAGACCTGTCTGCTTTCCCGCACTTGGAACCAGCTACTTTCCTGCTCTGGGACAGCTACCTTTTCCGCCCAGACCGGCTGCTTTCCCACCACTGCACCTTTCCAGTGCTCAGATATTTCAAAGGCATCCCACCAACCACCTCAAGTGGAATCAAAATGGGCAGACCTAAACACAAGAATATTACAACAGCTGAGGAAACCACGCCAAATGAAATCAACAACACAACTAAAGGGAGAGCACAGAGGCAGGCCCAGAAAGACATGACACTAAACCCTGATCATACTGGCGCAGATCCTAAGGAGAATTTAATGTTAGTCATGCATTAAAGATGGACCAACATATAGAAAGGGTACAAAGTCAGCTTATTAGCTTTGCCACCAGGCGTAATATAATGGAGGAGAACCAAATGAATGTTAGAAGAGACATATAAGAACTAAAGGCAAGCCAGCAAACTGAAGGTATCAAAAACCAGCTTTCCAAATTAACCGAAGACATTTGCAAATATAAGAATGACTGTCAGGAAGAAATAATGAAATCAAACCTGAAAATGAAATCACATCTGAACAGGATGATAGAAGCAACCCAAAAAGAAGTTGCAGAAAACAAAAACCATATTGAAATAATAAAAACATCCCTAGAATCTCTTAACAACAAGAATAATCACTGGGAAAACAGAACCTCAGACATGGAAGACAGAACAGAGGAGAATTCAAGAGAAATCAGAACCTTGACAAAATTCAAAAGAGCAAGTGAACAAGACTCAAGGGAAATGTGGGATACCATAAAAAGACGTAATCTCAGGATCATGGGGATCCCGGAAGGAGAAGAAAACCAAACTAGGGGCATAGAAAATATTTTCAACAGAATTATTCAAGAAAACTTCCCATACTCGGCAAGAGATAGTCCTGTACAGCTGAGAGACATACAGAGGACCCCAAACAAATTGGACCAAAGTAGGAACACCCCAAGACATATCTTAGTTACAATGCCAAACATTGAGGAAAAAGAGAGAGTCCTTAGAGCAACGAGAGAAAGGAAATTCACCTATAAAGGAAAACCCATTAGAATCACATCAGACGTCTCCATAGAAATTATAAAAGCCAGAAAAGCTTGGAACAAATCGATTCTAGGCCTAAAAAAGAACAGATTCAAACCTAGACTACTCTACCCAGCAAAGTTATCCATCCTAATTGATGGAGGAATTAAAGTATTCTATGAGAATAATCAGCATTACAATTACTTGAGCACAAAGCCAAACCTTCAAAACATACTTCATGAGATATCCTATGCAGACGAAACAAACAACCGACTCCAGGAAAGGAAAAGAGAACAAGCAAAGTAACACAAAAGAGATAACAGCAACAGCTCAGATACCAACCTCCATATTCTTTGCAACATGGCAAACCTCACAGTTATAACTTTGAATGTAAATGGACTCAACTCTCCTATAAAAAGACACAGGATAGCAGGTTGGATCAGGAAAATGGACCCTTCCATCTGTTGCCTTCAAGAAGCACACCTTATCGCTAAAGACAGTAACCTACTGAGAATAAAAGGATGGAAAACAATTTTCCAGGCATGTGGGAAAAATAAAAAAGCAGCTGTAGCTACTCTAAATCTGACAAACTAGACTTTAAACCTACGGCAATAAAAAAAGACGAGGATGGCCACTTCCTACTCGTCAAGGGAACAATACAAGAAGACATCACTATACTAAATATGTATGCACTTAATGCAAAGGCCCCTCAGTTCATTAGCCATAAATTACTCAAAAGCAAAGCAGATATAGATGCCAACACCATCATAGTAGGAGACTTTAACACTCTACTTTCATCCCTAGACAGATAGTACAAACAACAGAGAAGCAGGGAAATCAAGATGCTAAATGGCACCATAGACAAACTAGGGATAACAGACATCTATAGAACATTCCACCCCAAGGACACAGATTACACATTCTTCTCAGCAGCACATGGAACTTTTTCCAAAATTGACCATATACTGGTCCATAAATCATCCCTCAGTAAATTCAGAAAATCAGTGTAATCCCCTGCATCATAGCAGACCACAACTCATTAAAGCTAGAAATTAACAATGGGAGATGATCCAAAAATTTCAACAGATACTGGCGACTGAACACCTCGCTCCTTAACAATGTATGGGTCAAACAAGAAATCATACAGATAATCTAGAACTTCCTAGAAACAAATGAAAATGAGGACACAACCTTTCAGAACTTGTGGGACACAATGAAGGCAGTTCTAAGGGGAAAATTCATTGCACTAAATACCTTCATAACAAAGACAGAGAGGTCTCAAATCAACCAACTATCCTCCCACCTAAGGTCATTAGGACAGACAGAAAAATCCAACCCTAGGAGCTCGAGATGCAAAGAAATAATTAAGATCAGAGCTGAGATTAATGACTTGGAAACAGAAAACAATTGAAAAAATAGACAAATCAAAGAGTTGGTTCTTTGAAAAAGTCATTAAGATTGACAATTCCCTGGCCCCCTTAGTCAAACAAAAAAATAAGAAAGCCCAAATAAACAAAATAAATAATGAGAAGGGTGAGATCACAACAGATCCTGAAGAGATTGGAAGAATCATCAGGTCATACTTCCAAAACCTCTACTCCGCAAAATTAGAGAACCTGGAAGAAATTGGTAAATTCCTGGATACCTACCAACTTGTAAAGCTCAGACCAGAGAAGATAAATATCCTAAATAGCCAGGTGTGGTGGCGCACGCCTTTAATCCCAGCACTCAGTAGGCAGATGTAGGAGGATTTCCGTGAGTTCAAGGCCACCCTGAGACTACACAGTGAATTCCAGGTCAGCTTGGACTAGAGTGAGACCCTACCTTGAACCTCCCCAAATAGAAAAGTCCAGGTCCAGATGGTTTCTCAGCTGAATTCTACCAAACCTTCATCATAGAACTGAAACCTCTCTTTTTGAAGCTTGTCAGGGACATAAAAAAGGTAGGCTCCCAAACTCCTTCTATGAAGCTACCATCACCCTAATTCCCAACCTAGGCAAGGATGCAACAAGAAAATAGAACTTCAGACCCATATCTGTCATGAACTTTGATGCAAACATCCTGAACAAAATCCTAGCAAACCGGATACAATGCTACATCAAAAATATTAACCACCCTGACCCAGTTGGCTTTATCCCAGAGATGCTGGAATGGTTCAACATACACAAGTCGATAAATGTAATACATCACATTAATCGGCTCAACCACAAAAACCACATGGTTATCTCAATAGATGCAGAGAAGGCCTTTGACAAAATTCAATACCACTTCATGTTCAAAGCTCTGGAAAGAATAGGCATAGATGGCCTATACCTCAATATAGTAAAGACAATTTACAAAACTCCTAAAGCACAAATCATTCTCAATGGGGAATGACTCAAGGAGTTCCCACTCAATTCAGGAACAAAACAGGGGTGTTCACTCTCACCACTACTCTTTAACATAGTGTTTGAAGTTCTAGCCCAAGTAGTAAGACAGGAGCACAGCATAAAAGGGATACAAATCGCAAAGGAAGAAGTCAAACTATCCCTTGTTGCAGATGACATGATCTTATACATATCAGATCCAAAGAACAGCATCAGCAAACTCCTGAAGGTGATCAATGCCTTCAGCAGAGTGGCAAGATACAAAATTAATACACAAAAATCAGTAGCCTTTCTACATACAGAAGAAAAACAATTGAAAAAAGACATCAGAGAAACTGTCCCATTCTCTATTTCCTCAAAAAAAAAATCAAATACCTGGGACTATCAGTAACCAAGGTAGTGAAAGACTTATATAAGGAAAATATTGAAACACTCAAGAGGGAAATAGAGGAGGATGTGACAAGATGGAAAGATATTCCATGCTCATGGATAGGGAGAATCAATATAGTAAAAATGGCAATCTTGCCAAAAGCAATCTACAGATTCAATGCAATGCCAATAAAAATCCCAACCTCCTTCTTCACAGACATAGATAAAATAATCTCCAAATTTATTTGGAAGGGTAAGAGACCTCAAATAGCTAAAACTATTCTGAGTAAAGAAAATTTCGCAGGACGTATCACCATACCTGACTTTAAATATACTACAAAGCCATAGTATCTAAAACAGCAATGTATTGGCAGAAAAACAGACAGTCTGATCAGTGGAATAGAATTGAAGACCCAGCCTTTAATGCAAGTAACTTTAGTTTCTTAGTCTTTGACAAGGGTGCCAACCATATAAGCTGGGCTAAAGATAGCATATTCCACAAGTGTTGCTGGACAAATTGGATAAACATGTGTAAAAAAATGACAATAGGCCCACTCTTTTCACCATGCACACAGATCATCTCCAAATGGATCAAAGACCTCAGTATCAATCCTGTAACCCTGAACACCCTGGAAGAAAAAGTAGGAAGAACCCTACATGAGATAGGCGTAAGGAACAACTTCCTGAGCAAATCTCCTGTAGCCCAGGAAGTAAAACAGTCACTTAACCAATGGGACCTGATCAGGGTCAAAAGCTTCTGTACAGACAAAAACACCATTCTCAAAGTCAATAGACCCCCTTCAAACTGGGAGATGATTTTCGTCAGCTACAACTCAGACAGAGGCCTAATTTCCAAAACATACAGAGGACTCAAAAAAATTAATAACAGAAAAGCAAACTGCCCCCTCACAAAATTCGGCACTGATCTCAACAGAGAATTCATGGAGGAGGAAACACAAATGGCCTTTTCTCACCTTAGAATGTACTCAGCATCCCTAAGCATCAGGGAATTTCAAATCAAAACCACAGTGAGATACCACCTTTCCCCAGTCAGGATGGCAATCATAAAGCAAACCAACAACAATCATTGCTGGCGAGGATGTGGGAGAAAAAGGAACCCTCATTCACTGCTAGTGGGATTGCAAACTTGTTCAACCGCTATGGAAAGCAGTGTGGAGGCTTCGGAACAAAATGGACATAGCACTACCAATGGACCCAGCTATCCCTCCTCTACGCATCTATCCACAAGATATCACATCTTGATGCAGAAACATTTGTACTACTACATTTATAGCAGCTCAATTCATAATAGCCAAGAATTGGAATCAACCCAAATGCCCATCCATAGAGGAATGGATAGTGAAACTGTGGTATATTTACATGATGGAAATTTACTCAGCTGAAAGGAAAAATGCCATATTGAAATTTAGGAAACAATTGTCTGACTTTGAGCAGATCTTACTAACTGAACACTCAATAGAAGAGAGAATCAAATGCCACATATTCTCCCTCGTATGCGGTCCTTAACCAGGATAACCGTAAACTCTACGCAGACTAGTAGAAAAAAGTGAGAGGTTATGAATAAGGGGTAAGGAATGGGGGCAGGGGAATGGTTTAAGCATGAGGTTAAACCATATTAGGTTCAAAAAGATAAAATCCTCATGAGTATACTGTAACCTATTGAGAAAGTAGTGGGAGTTGACTGGCAAGAGGGGCCATGAGTGGTCGGGGAGAGAGTCTAAGCCTGTGAACATTTGATGAGTCAGACAACCCCTGGTTCCAACCACTGGTTCCCTCCCTCACTGAGATGTTGACCAAAGTGACCCATGAGGTTCCAACAATAATACAGAATTTTGTAAAAGCTCTTGAGTACCCTCCCCAGGCCTGAGGCAAAACCCTGCTGCTGAAGAAACCACAGAATGTCATAGGACCAGCATCGAGAGACACTTCGAGGTCTGGAACGGTATCCAGCTCCCAGAAGGCAGTAAGTGTAGTGCTGGAAGGCACTGCACAGGCTACCAGGGGAAACTGATCAACGACAGCTGGAGTACACCGAGACCACTGACATGAAACACAATCTGCTGCCATGAGTAGGCTGACTACACCTCCTACCAGGATAGTACAGTGAACCTAGAAAGGAACAGTTGTGTAATGGAGAAGCCTGGACCTGGGAGAGACAATCAACACCTTTCAAATTTGGCCAAATTTTCCACTTAGTGAGGGGGAGCCCTTGACTGGAACTTGGGATGCAGGGCAATAGACACTGGATCCTGCACTCTAGGGCTCCCAAGACAAGATGCACTATGGGACCAATTGACAGGGAGGCTACTAAAAATAGAATCCAGGTAATCCAGAATTGTGTATATTTGTTAACCTACACTGACCTCACTCCCCGATGGAGATTATATTTGTGTTTTTCAGGATGCAGTGAGAAAGCTGGGGCCAATCTAACCCTACCAACCGACCATAGGCTGATAGCTGAGATCCTGGCAACAGAAGAGCCACCACAGTCATATCGTGGAGGATCCATATGGAACCCCACAGAGAATGATGGGATGATCAAGGGACCCACAGCCACAGCCATTCAATCAACACAGGATAAGCCAGTGAGACAGAAACCAGTGATTTTTGACACAAAGACCCCTAAGCTCACAACTTTAAATCAGCCTTAATACTCATCCACCATGACTCAGGGAACTGAGTGGAAGATGAGGCAGAAAGATTGTGAGAGCCGTGGTGGGGGAGACTATCCAGAGGCATGGCACCCTTCAGTAACAACATACTAGGGTCAGGATAACCTGGCTGAATACTAGGCTATCCATTGTCCTCTGTCACAAGGACTGATCCAGACGACCCACGGAGGGGGATATCCAGCTGATTGGGGGTGAGGGAGGGGAGGCATCGGGGAATTCAGGATAACAACTCACCATTTGCCCACTAAATAATGTAACTCATTATGGACAATAAAAAAAAAAAAGAAGGTCTCCTAGTACAAAGGCTAGGTGATGGCAGTGAGAGAGAAGAGGCAGGAAAATCTGTTTCAAAGCTACTACAGAGGATCCAAGCAAGCTGTGGTCCACATGTTGTTAACAAGAATGGAAAAGGAAGGGAAACAGAGGACCTGTCAACCACCCAATGATGTGAGTAGCTGCAGAGAAAAATAGACCAATGTCACACCCTTCTTTCACCTCAGAATTTCAACTTTGGAAAGTTAACTGGGAACCACCTTCCTTATTTAAATTCATCATATAGGGCTAGGGAGATGACTTAGTGGATAAAATGTCTGCCATGCATAAACATGATGACCTGGATTGGATCTCCAGTACTCACATAAAAGCTGAACACGGGAGGTGTGTGCATGTAATCCCAGCACTGGGAGGATCCCTGGGGCTTGCTGGTGAGAGTTCTAGGATCCCTGTGACTCTACTTCAAAGAATAAGTGGAGAGCCACTAAGGAAGTTACCTGATGTGACACCTGTCTTCACATATGTGCACACCTTCACCTACACACATATCTCTACAGACATATGAACATGCATACACACATACACACACACCACACATACACATGCAATGTTTTTTTAATCAGGGAACATGAAGAAAGAGTTGTGGGGGGCTGTGGAGATGCTTTATTGTGTTAAGACACTTGCTTGCAAAACCTGTCAGCCCAGGTTCAATTCCCTAGGCACTAACAGAAAGCCTGACATGCATTCATTTGCAGCAGCAAGAGACCTTGGTGTACACACACACCCACACACACACAGACACACACTCATCACACAACATCACATTTAGTGACATGGGAAGAAAGTAACCTTTAATACTGCTGCTAGGAGTCTACATTGTTTTGACCTTTTTAAAAATATATGCCAATAATTTTTTAATTCACAATTTTCTCTAAAATTTTTTCTTCCTGGAATCTTTCCTGAAAAAAATATTAGTGCTGTTTACATTGATGAACAGGGACAGCAGGAATAGTCACTGGACTCACTACCTTTGTAACCAGGGATACTGCAGAATTAATTTGTTGCTTAATTATCACCTTTCCAAAGCTCTGTCTTGGGGCTGAAAGTGTAGCTCAGAAGTAGAGTGCTCGCCTGCATGCCCCCTGTGTTCAGTCTTCAGCAAGCAGTACAAAGCGAAAGCGCTCGGTCTCATGAATTCTTTTTATTCACCTTATCCATGGGTGCAGACAGGATCACTGGCCTGGATCTCTCTTAAAATCTGCTCATTCTGCCACCTTCTTTGACCATGAACATCTTGTGAGTGGAGTCTGTGTCACTTAGTCTACTTAAACCTTTATAATTTAGCTTTGAAATCAGACCACCTGCTGGCATTCCCCTTGATGATCAGCATTTCTAACTGCTTACTTCTAGCACCTTCCACCACTCCTTGACATCTCTCCCCTTCTCAGCAGCCTTTCCTAGAGCTCACCAAACTCCCAGATATGCCGTTTAATACCTCTGGCTTTCCTCTCTCACCTCTCCCACCACCTTTATCCATTTCCAAATTGAATGAAATTTATCACCCCTTCCTTTCCTCTCTGCTCTCTCTCCTCTCTTGATGCTTCACAATTCTATTTCCATCTCTCAGACCTTCTCTCTCTTCCCACTTCAAGTCTCACATTGCCTTTTCAATCTTTCTATCTTAATGCATGGACTTCTGGAATTACTTTTGGCTGCAGTTAACTTTTTCTCACCTCACAAGCCTACTTTTCCTCCACAGTGGTCTAGTTCTATAAATGGTACCACTTCAGTTCCCCTTCCAAAGACTCACAAGGCTTCAAGATGTTAGAAAGAAGAGGTTTGAGGAAACAGAATTTTAGGGATCAGAGGCAAACAGAGAAGATCAAGCCTCAAATCAATTTCATAATTCACAACGTGACTTGAAAATAGATTTCACTGCAATGTGTGCCATGAGGGAGCTTCTATTGTGCCTAATAATCCTTGCTAACTAGGAGTTAAGCGTTGGGAAGCATTATTTAAAAATGCTGTACCTCTGAATTATCACAGCAAAAAGAATTTTCTTCCTTAGCAACATGAACTGGCCCTGGAAATGTACTAGCTGCTGCATCCATCAGCAATACACCCAACAATGATCACATCATTTTGGGCTCAACAGTAAAACAAGGTGCAAGAAAGATTCCTAGACATTTCTTAAGAAAGAATATGCTCATGCATGGGACTTTTCTCCAATGCAATCTCTATATTTTCCTCTTTCATGCAGTTCACACCTTTCTCTCTACTCCTCATATCTCCTTCCCACCCTTTCCAACCTTGCAGCCTCCACTAATGAGTCAGTATGAGTGTCTTCATGGTTTTCTTTTTATGGTCAAATTATCATGCACACTCTATGATCCAAAATATTTACAAGAAAAATAAACACAAAGAAATTAAATGGAAATCCAGTGAAATATTCCTGAGTGATGGGACTACAGGCACGTTTCACCATTAAAGTAGACATTTTATTTAAAAAATGGTTATTTAACACATTTTTCTGTATCTTATTTTCATATATAATGATTCCTCATGAAATACTCCAGAATCACCAAATATATCATCCTCTTTAATTTCTGAATAGCATCTCAACACATGGGTGCATTACCAAGTTATTCAAGCATCCTCCCTGCTAGTAGCAATCTTTGATTTTATTTGCATGTGTGTGCACATGTGTGTAACTATAGATAATGCTGTAACAACCATGCTTGCACATGGGGTCTTGTGTACTTCTGTTTTTATTCCCAAGAGACCCATTCTCAGGGGCTCACAACATCTCTTCGGGAAGAGACAATATCTTTTTGCAAAAATTATTTTGCCTGAGCTGGGGATATAACTCAGCTTGGTATGTTCAGAGGTAGAACAGTTGCTTTGGGTTCAGTTCCAGCGCTATAAAAAAAAAAAAAAACAAAGAAGAAAATGTGCTAGCTGATGAAAGATGTGTCAGCTACTTTTTAATTTGAACCTTTCAGATGGCTAGTAAATTTGATCATCTTTTTCATAAATTTGCTGAGCCTGTTGGATTATTTTTTCCTGTGGATGTGTGTTCACATCCTTTGTTTCTTTGAGACCAAGTCTCTTTTAGCCCAGACTGGCCTCAAACTTGCTACATTGATGTGCCACTGTGGTGGAATTGTTAATGCAGCTCTGTGGATTGAACTAGGGATTCATGCATGCCACTGAGCTATTTGCACAGCTCCTTCACATGCCTTTTAGATGATCTTTTTTAGTTCATTGTCCTAGTCTATGTAATTTACAGGATCATTTTTATACTATGGATAGACCTTCTGTCTTCTACAAATAATTTTCTAAATCTATTATTTGTCTGTAGATGTTATGGTTTCTTTTGCTACATAGAATATTTTGAATTCACATAATGTCTAGGAAGCCCCTTTTTGTAGCTACTAAGTATCTGGTCCCTTATGTCCTGTATACTTGAAGATATTTTTGTTTTGTTCATAACTAAGTCTCCCTCTGGAATTTTTTTTAGCATGCAATTAAAGATAGGGCTCACACAGAACTATTTTCTCTTAAAGGATGTTAGATGTCTTATCAGTTATTAAATTCCTATATTTCCCCCAATAAACCATTTTGTATTACCACATATTCAACACACTTTAAAGCCAATGTAATCTAATCCAATCAATATACTATTAGCAATGAACTAGATGAACAGATTAGTGGGACAGAAAACAAAGCTGCACCTGGATTTATAAGCCTTGTGGAAAGGTATGGTTTTCACTGGCACTTTTCTTCTTCCTTTGTTGTGTCCCCTAAAGAACCCAATGGTTTAGCACTTAGGTTCATCCACTTGGCCTGTGGAGCAAGTCATATGATCTTGCTTATGCTCAGTTTCCTCATCAGAAAAAGGTCCATCTTCAAAGGGACATCATGAGCTGTGAGCACCCTGGCCCTGTGAAATCCCATGGTGAGCTCCTGAATGAAAGTCAGGGTGTCTTAGGACCCTCAGCCCCCAGGTGGTCTCAATGAAGGAATAACCAAAGTGATCCTTGTAGACAATACTCTGCTTTGTCCCTTCTAATTTCCCAAGCTTTAGAACCCCAGTGAGACCCCCACCCTTGGCAATGGGTCCCTCTCCTTGGTTGCCAGGGGCTGCTCCTATGTGGGATGTGCTCAGAGTCTGCTAGAGCTAATGCATGGGGCACATTCATGGATAACTTGGGCTCAGCTTTGTTCTCCTGGATGCTGAGCAGTCCCTGGAGCATAAGAAGAAGCAGTGTGGGACTTTTCCTGCATTTTAAGTAAATCAATCAACTAGTGGGTCAGAAAAGCTGACATACATGAGTTACTTCATTCATTCATTCATTTTTGTGACAGGATCTCACTCTAGCCGAGGCTGACTTGGAACTCACTGTAGCCCAAGCTGGCCAAAAACTCACAGTGATCCTCCTACCTCAGGCTCTAGAGTACTGGGATTATAGGCATGTCATGGTTTGATACAGGTGTCCCCCACAAACAATTGAATGTGTTCTGATAGATTGATCCTCAGCTGATGGCAGTTTGGGTTTTACAACCTCGATGAAGCTGTGTTGTTGGGGGCAGGCTTATGGGGTTATAAGCCAGCTTCCCCTTGCCAGTGTTTGGCACACCTTCCTGCCGCTGTTTGCAGTGCTGTGGCAGAGG
>PVHP010026190.1:0-24886 GCA_004024765.1 Zapus hudsonius
CCTCCTGGTGCACAATAAGGGTGGGTAGGACTTGCTTTGGGGGCCCTGCAGAGCCAGGGCTGGGAGACCAGAATGGAGCCTCCTGTTTGTCCACCCTGGTCTCTCTTGCTTGTCTGTCTGCCCACTTGCCTGTCGGCCTGGGCACCCCCAGGCTCTAGACCAGTACACAGCTGGGCATCACTGCTACCCCTGGGTACACAGAAATCCCGTTTCACAGTTGAGGAGTCTGGTCCAGTGTGGCACATGGAGCTGAGGTTCCTAGCTCACCCATTGCAACCCCCCTCTGGAAGGCTCCTCTACCCACCTGGGGTCCCCACCCTCCACACATCCGCAGCCCCAGCAACTCCAGCCCAGGGAGACTCCTGCAGCTCAGCCAGTCTACAACAGGCAATTTAGCACTTAATTACATACCCTGCTCACTAATTATTCGGTGTCTTTTTCTTCTCATGAGCTCCTTGGGCGGGGCTCTGCTCCCTGGCTTGGCTGTGACCCTGCTCTCTCAGGGTCTTTACTCCCAGGCTGGGGTCTGCTCGCCAGGTGTCTCTGCACCCAGAGGCCACAGGCCGACTCCCTCCACTCACATTACCCGACTCACCACAATTAGGAAGCAGCCACGGCTGACCCCTGCCTTTGCCCAGACAGTCCCTCGGTGACAGCTGGCGAGAGGCTGACCACACCCCTGGTTTCTCCTTCCCTCCCTCCAAGCCCAGAGTCCAGTAAGTCGATTCAAGCTCCAACGTGTACCTGGACGGGCTCACCACCATCACACCATTGCCCTCGACCCTGTCACACCCTTCTAACCCCGGCTAGATAGGACAAAGTGCCAGCCTGTTCCCCCTCCCAGGGGCCCCCGTGGCTGGGCCACTGGCCACCCAGCCCGCTTCCCCGCCCGGCCAGGGTCTGTGGTCTGTCTGCCATGCTTGGAATGTGCCAAGTTCCCAGCTGCCCTTAAGTCCAGATGCCTGCATGACATGGCCTCTGGGGAAATGACAGCTCCTCAGAGAAACCGTGTCTCCCCAGGGACAGCAGTCACAGAGCTGGGGTGTGAGAGAAAGGGCTGATTTTGAGAAGTGGACCCCTTGGTGGGTTATGGCAGCCCAGCCCCTTCAGAGCAAGGCGAGGTGGCTGCACTTCCAGTTGACGTCTGCAGGCGGCGCTGGCAGAACCAGGAACTTCTGGGAGATGGTCGTGGCTGGTGGTGGCCTTTGTCCTTTGAGTGGGGGGTGAACAGCTTTGCTCAAAGCCCATTGGTTTAATATGAACCCCGTCTAAAACATATCTTTGTGGAAACACGTAGACTGGCTAACTTGGCTTGGAGTTAGCCATCGCAGAAGCCTTAGGTCCTGAGTACCTGTAGGTAGGGGCTGCCCTGGGGAGAGAGAGCCGCCTCACTGGAGGACACCCCTTCTTTATGGGGCGCACCCCTCCCTGGCGGGACTCATCTTTCAAGCTCTGGCCACCGGCTGAGGGGTGGCTGACCACCACACACTGTCCCTGCCTGCCACCCGATGTCCTTCTTTCCACTCATGGTGCCCTCCCGAGCTCCCATCATTCCCAGCCTGCCTCAGGGCCGGGCACAGAGCCTGTGATTTTCTTCTCCTTCTCTTTGTCTTTCCTCCTCCTCTTCCTCACTCCCCTCGCCGGCTCCTGCGCATCCTTCGTGGTGCTTGCTGTGCCTGACTGTAATCCGCTGGCTTGGCTGCTTGCAGATCCCGAGTCTCCTCCCTGGGGCACAGACCCTGCAGGAAGGAGCCAGGCTGAGTCACTGCGAAGCACCTGCTACATGAAGGGATGGTGGGCAGCCATCTCTGGGAGGTCTGGAGGTCTGGGCTGTTAGTGGATGGAATTCCTAGCATGTCCAAGTTCAGGTATCAGAATGGGGGGTATGCCCAGCTCACCCTGGCCCTGCAGGACCCCCACTGCTGAGGGGAGGGAACGTAAGGGTGTACAGAAGATGGGGTACAAGACTGGAGTAAGTGAGGCAGGACCCTCCCCCAGATCAATGCCGCATGCTGAAAGATGGCTTGCTCCAGGGGGCAAGGTGGGCCAGGGGCAGACTTGGCATCAAACTAAGGGGATTGTCAGGGTGTCAGAGTTCAGCGCGGCCAGGGGCAGGGTCTGCCCTGCAAGTTGCTCTGCCAAATAGAGTGCCAAGTTACCACACCAAGTCGTGGGCTAGGCCGACACTAAACAGTGGTGGACATGGGGGAGGTGCAGTAGCTTGGTGACCCCAGGAGCAGACAGGGCAGGAAGAAGCATTTCCTAAGGTGGCCACACATCGTGCCCCCTCCACAGGCTCCCTTGGGACGGCATCCTGCAGCCTCTGATTTAGATCTGGGATGGCTTTCCTGATTTCTTTTTGAAGAAATTTATTTGTTTGTTGTGCACGAGCTTGGGAGAGAATGTGTGCACAGACACACTCACCAGGGTCTCTTGCTGCTGCAAAAAAAATACCGAACAAATGTATGTACCACGTTTTGCATCTGGCTTTATGTGGATGCTGGGCAATTGAACCTGGGCCTTTCCAAGCAATGCCTTTGACCTTGGAGCCATCTCTCCAGCGCCCCCACCCCATTTCTTTAGCACGCTGTGAGGAAGTCCAGGCCATGCAGGAAGGTCAGGTGCAGCAGTCTGTGGGTGGCCCAGCACCCAGCTGGGAGTTTGAGGACACCTCAGACAGTTCCAGCCCCCAAGCAGCCTTCAGTCTTTCCAGCCAGGGTTCTGGACCTCCCCACTGGGTTCTGCCTGGAGTGCTGACCCCGGAGCTGAGAGCTGAGGAGGTAGTGAAGTCTGAATGATCGCTCCCACAGCAGAGCTGCTCTCCCTCCCACTGATCTCCTCGGCTCTGAGCCACTGATGGCCACTCAGGACCCAGCAAGAAGCCGGAAAGAGTGGGAGCCCACCCCTGCCGCTTCATGAGGATGACTGCAGGGCGGAGAAAAGATCTCAGGCCGGTGCTATCACCTTCCCAGCTTGTCTCATCCATTGCTCGGGAGCTCAAGGCTTAGCCTGACTGGGAACGCTGCTTGCTAGCTGGCCCGTGGCTCTTCTGTATCAGCTGTATCGGCTGGTGTGATATCCACGCGTGGATGGCCTTGGAGAACACCCCCATGGGGGAGGCCGAGCTGCACATGGAAGGCGAGCACTGTACCCACGTAGAACAGCTCTGGTGTTGGTGTTTGCTCTTCAGGTGAGAGTCATTCACCTCTGTGCCCCTCCTGCCTGGCTCATCATCGACCATCCTCCCCTCTCCTCCTTCCCCATCACCTGGACATCCCCACTCTTGCTTAGCTGCCCTGGATTCTTCCTGTGGAGATCTTGGAGCTTGGCCACACCACACCGAGCATACCGGGCTCTTTAGAGTCCATGGTCAAGGCCATCCAGACCTGCCCTGCCTGGCCTCTGCCTGTCGTCTGCCCTCTGATAGCTTAGTCCAAAGGCAAGCTTAAACCTGATAGACAGCTGACTGAACTGGCAGATGCCACCCCCGTCAGTGATCAAGGGCAACATCAGGTAGTAGTTGCCAGGGCATTCTGGACCCCTGGTTTGATGAGAGAGGCGTTCACCTCAGCTCTGTGGTTCCCTGAACCTCACTTCGCCAGTGCGAACGTAAGCATCTCCAAGTCCAAAGTGAGGGGCTTCTCACAAAAGAACTGGCCAGTTCTCTTCCAAAGCCAAGGTCATGGAAAGCAAGGGAAGGTGGACGACCAGCTCACAACTGGATGGGAAAGGAGCAAGGTGATATCATGGCCACATGTCACGTGGGGTCCTGGCTGGGATCTGGAATGTCCCCAAAGGTCTGTTGGTGTGTTGAATGTCTGATCTCCGACTTGGTGCTCTGCGGACAGAGTGGGCCCTGTAGAAGATGCCTGGTGTCAGGTCTTACGTGATTAGGCGGTGCTCTTCAGGGGATGGTAGGCCCCTAGCCCCTTCCTCTTACTTTCATTTCCAGCCATGAAGTGAATGTTTGGTTGATCAGGAACTCCAAGATGGCTCCAAGATGTCCAACGTCTGCCTCATCCCAGGCAGTCAGTCAGGGTTGAAACCTTCAAAAACATGCGCAAAGTAAACCTTTTGTTACTGTCCAGGGATTTTGGGTTCATTTTTTTCTGCAAATTAAGGACTTAAGTGGCAGGAAAGTATTATAGATTTTAAAAGACTATTTAATTAATTTATTTGCAAGCAGAGACAGAGAGAGGGGGAGAGAGAGAGAGAAAGAGAGAGAGAGAGAGTGAGCAAGCATACCAGGGTCTCTAGCCACTGCAGATGAACTCCAGATGCATGCAGCCACTCTGTGCGTCTGGCTTCACGTGGTCCCTGGGGAATTGAACCGGGATCATTAGGCTTTTCAGGCAAGTGCCTTAACCATTGAGCCATCTCTCCAGCCCAGGAAAGCATTTTAAAAGAATCAAGTTTATTTTAGAGGAAGAAGGAAAGAGAGGGGAAGGAAAGCAAGCTCCTTGCAGAGGAGAGGAGGGGTTCCAGAGCTGGAAAACCCCACGCTTTCCATGGAAAGCCGTCTTTGACGTCTTTCCACTTTCCTCTTGAGAAGGAGATCACGTTAATGGAAGGTAACTCTCATTGCTCGAACAAAATGCCTGACAAAATGCAGTTTAGGGAACGAAAGCATTTATTTCAGTTCCCAGTTCCAGAGGGGAGAGTGCATCATGGCAGGGCAGGAAGGAGCAGCACATTGTCACTGCAGTCTGGGGGACAGAAGAGAAAAGCTAGTGAGGCCAGGCTGGAACAGCTCAAGGCCTGCCCCTCGGGGACACACTTCCACCAGCAAGGTTCCAACTCCAGAAGGTTCCCCACCCTTCTCGAACACACCACCAGCTGGGGATTAAATATTTAAACACACGAGTCTACGGGGGACATTTGACATTCAAATCACCACAAGGTGCATTTCTTAGCTGACAATTTCCCTGGTCATTTGGCCTGTGGCCACTAGGGGGAGCTGGCGGAGGGGCTTCAGGAACTCCACTTTTTTTTTGTGCTGCTTTTCAATAAATAAACCCACACTATTTCAAAACAGTTAAAGAGCCCAAGATGCTTAAACATTTTGATGGTATTTTGTCTTCCCTGCTCTAAGTTCACGGCAATGATTCAAATGGCAGAGACGGGCAATGTGCGCAGGAGAGGCAGGCTTGGTGTCGCTCCTCCAGGGCTTATGCATACGTTAGCATGCATTACCCTTATTTCTGCAATTCTCCTGTTTTTGTCACAAATAGGTTGCAAAGCCCTTGTTTGGCACCCGTGGGTCTCCCAGGGACATCTCCGGGTCTGGCTGGAACTCATGTTGGAGAATTTGGGAGTCAAAGCTGTCATCCAGTGGATGAGGAAGATGGCTTGCTGAGCTTCTGTTACCTGCCCCCCCTTTCCTATACAGGGGGTGTCGGAAACCACTTGCTCATCTCGTTAGGGTTACTTTAATCAAACCCAGAGGCGCTAATCCACAAATCCACTTACAGGGCCTTGTGCCAAGGAAAGAGAGCTTGGGTGAGGCCCACCCCACCCCTGCCTCGCCTCCCCGTGGGGACCCCACTCCCAGCAAGCTCTGATTCCTGTTTCTTTTGGGGAAGCACATGCACACAGTAGAAGGCTAGCATTTTCTTCTCCCACCTCGTGGTAGACGCAGGGCTTCTAGCATGTTCTTGTGGCAAAGTTACAGTGGCTGAGCCGTCATGGCTGGTTGGTGCTCCATTTCAGGGGCTCCTGGGAGGGGTACCCTTCCTGCATGCGACCCCTGCGGACCCGTGGGTGTCCATCAGCTGGGTACCAGACACCTGACCTGACTGCTCAGCTGTGTCGGGCTCCCTTTTGGTCTGAAGCACCCCTCTTGGTCAGCTGTGGCATCACCCAGAAGGCATGGAACACAGTCTGTAGCCTCCGACCTCTAGGGCAGGCCTTCCCCTCATGCTGCCCGGCACCGCTGTGCCCAGGGGCACAGGTGATGCCTGTGGAAGGAAGGGATCAAGAGGTTGGATTTGGGGCTGGAGATCAGGTGCTTGCCTGAAAAGCAGAAGGACCAAAGTTTGATTCCCCAGTGCCCATATAAAGCCAGATACACAAGAGGGTGCATGTGTCTGGAGTTCCTTTGCAGTGGCTGGAGGCCCTGGCACACTCATTCTCTCTGTCTGCCTCTCTCTCTCTCTCTCTCTCTCTCTCTCTCTCTCTCATAAATAAATAAATAAATAAATAATTTTTTAAAGTTTGGATTTGGACTCATGCCTGGTTCTGAAAGTGCCAGGTCGCAGCCTGAAAGAGTGGTACAGTGTGATTGACATTCCTGTCTTCTCTGTAAGAGTTCCAGGCCCGACAGGTGTACCCAAGCTTCCAGGGATATTTGCCAAAGGCATGATGGACCAAGGAGTCAGAGTTCGTCCCGGTGTCCCACCCATGGGAGATTAAGTTGGAGGACCCAGGCTGGATTCTGGACTAAAGGTCCCTTCGTACTTCCAGATAACGGGAGGTCACTGTGGGCTGGATGTGATTGTCCTTGGGTGTCCATTGTCCTTGTTACGGGGGTACCATTTGTGTCTTGGGCCCTAGTGACGTTTGGTGAGAGTTCCTCCCTCCACTTTCCAGGAGTGGCAGGCATCTGGGGTGCACCTGTCTGGGGCTGTGTCTGTCTGGTGGTGGGAGGGTGCATTTGTGTACTGGGAGCCTGGGATTGTTTGGGTGTGCTCTGACAATGTGGGGGTGCTTCTGCAGGAGCCCGTCTGCCATTGTGTGTGTCTGTCTGCAGCTGGTCCGTGGGTCTGTGTGCCCAGCTGCAGGCAGGGCTGTGTGAGAGTGGAGCCCGCTGGCCCTTGCCCTTCTCCCCACTCTGCCTCCCCCATCCAGTTCCCATTGCCTAGCAACCAGGGACTCCAGTCAGTGGCAGCCTGCACACAAAGAAGGTGTTTCCTTTAGGGGAGAGCAGGGAGGGGGAGGGGAGGGAGAAGAGAGAGGAGGGGAGGGGAGGGTGGAGGGGGATGAATGGCTACTGTGTGTCCACCTCAGCTCGGCAGATCCCCCTCATCCCCGGAGAGACGCCTTCTCCACTGGTCCACATATTTCTTCCTCTTCTCAGCTCCCCAAGCAGGGAGGGAGGTGAGGATCCTGAGCCCTCAGACATACTTGCTGCCCCCTCCCCCAGAAGTGGCCCCTACTCACCATGGAGCCACTGTGAGCTAGGGTCCTGGGGCATGATGGTGGCTGTGAGTCCCAGGACCCGGCTGGCTTCAGTTCCACAAAGCCAGGTCTTCCCCCTGGGGCCCACTGGTTGGAGGGTCCTCTGAGCTCCTCTCTAGAGGAACACAGGGCTTTCCCTGGAAGCCAGCCTGCACGTGTGACAAAGGCTCAGAGCTCTCGGTGACAAAGGGACAGCTACTCCAGGCTCCAAGACGCCTGCCCGCCTTGGCCTTTGGTTATCTTGATGCACCTCTGCTCATGGGGCTTCAGGCCAGCGGTCCAGAGGCGTTCTCCCGGGGGCCCTGCAGAGTCCTTCCCTTGGCAGGCCACAGGTAGCCTGCCCACCATCACTGTCACTGCAGCTGTCACGCCCTCCCCTCCTGCCCTGGGCTTCCCCAAGCCTGCTTTATTTTGTCTGGTACCTGCCCCTCTTGGGGTGATCCTATTACCTTCTGACATTTCTACTCTCTGCTCACCCCCCAGAAGAGTAGTCCACCACCTCTGTATAACCAGTCTCACTTAACTCTCGCGTGCAGAGCCTAGACCATCAAGCAGGCTCATGACAGGGGAGGCCTTAGCATCTCCATTGCACACTGGAGAACGCTGAGGCAGAGAGAGCGGCTAACTGCCCTGCCCAGGACGACAGAGACATGGGCCTTGCTCCTTGTGCATGAAAGAAGCCTTGGAAATCTCTAGAAAGAAGAGGCATGGAGACCCTAGCAGTGGGGAAAGGAATTCCTTTCTGATCACAGCTTTTCCCTTGAGGCATTTGCTGATGAACAGGGTGCTAACTAGGGGCCTCCAGCTGGGCTTCCTGGGTCTAATTTTACTGTATGTGTGTGTGCATGTATGTATGTATGTGTGTATGCGTGCATGTGTGTATGTATGTGTGTGCATGTATGTATGCGTGTATTGCATGTGTGCATGTATGCATGTGTGTATGTATGTGTGTGCATGTATGTATACATGTATGCATGTGTGTGTATGTGTGTATGTGTGGCGTGCATGTGTGTATGTATGCATGCATGCTTGTATGTATATGTATGTGCGTATGGGCATGCCAGGGCCTCTTACCACTGTAAATGAACACCAGATGCTTGACCACTTTCGCTGAGTCCAATTTACTTGCGTGTCCGGGCAATTGAACCCAGGCCAGCAGATTTTGCAAGCAAGTGTCTATAACCTCTGGGCAATCTTCCCAGCCCTTTAATTGTACTTTGAACACACACACAGTTCTGGCCCCACAGGGGCCTCCACACTCAAGCTCCTTTGTTGCTCTCTGCAGCCTCATCTTGGAGATAGTGCTCACTCCTAAGTCCCCACCTTTTGCCGTGGTCAATGCTGGTGTATGGTGGGACAAAGGGAAAAGTGAGCCAGCCTCGTGCTGGGGGATTAGGAGGGCTGGCAGGACTGAGGAGGACCCATCATGCAGATGACTGGTGACTTGGTCTTTTCTTCACAGTGACAAGCTAGGGTAGTCAGGCAGCATTTAAATCCACCTGGGTCTGGCACTGACAGCCACCACCCCTGGCCGGGGTGCCCAGGATGTCTGCTCAAAGTTTGCCACACATAGGGCACCGACTGCCTTCGTACATCTCTTTGGATGTGAACTCTCTCGAGACTTGTCAATTATAATGGAAATAACACTGTCACCCTGCTAGACTTCTCTCTGAGAGTACGTGTTCCTGGCCTCCTAAGTGAACCCCAAGCCACAGCTCCGAAGGGGAGTAGAGTGTAGTTTGGAGCCCCCAGAGGTGTGTGATAGTGGGAGTGCAGGCTGGCAGTGCAGAAGACCCTGTGCTATGGGCAGCCATGCCAGGCTGAGGGCTGGGATAAGGTTCACTTGCCTCAGATCAGCAGGGGTAATGTGTCTCTGACCTGGGCCAGATCCCCACAGACCCTTGGCTATCTCTGGCTTCCCTTCCCAGCTCCTAGTGCTTCTTCAGAAAGATCCCGTCAGTGAAGACAGGGGCCCCCAGGAGGTCTTGGGTGATGAGATGAGGGAGGCATGGGAAGGCCCTGCCCCAGCCTCCTTCACAGTGGACACAGCCCCGCTCCTGCAGAAGCAAGCTCTCCACACACCACAGCTTCCCTAGCAGCTTCCTTAACCTGTTGTGGGCACTAAGGTCTTTTCTTGGGGTTGGCTTCTGGGGGATCCAGCCACAGACAGCCAGTGATGGCGTGAGAAATAGTGTTCTGAGCAGAAGTAGCAGCGAGGAGGGACTTGGTAGGACGAGGAAGAGCCTGGATGGATTGTTAGTTGAACAGCTCTCTTCGAGGCTCCATGTGAAGTCGGCATGAGCTGAAGATGACCAGCTCCTCTTGTGCACCGTAGAAAATGAATTTTGGAGTCATGAGGCATGCCTTGAGCCCGTTTCCTAGGAGGGGGAGGGAAGAGGGGGCTCCCTAACCCTAACTCTAGTAGGGAGAGGACTCAGGTCGGGCACTGAGCAGGAGGAGGAGGAGCGGTACAGCCAGGGTCCAGTGTCGTCCTGACTGAGCCCCTCCACCAGCCACTTGTTAGATGCGTATGGATCCCCCGTTGCCCCCTCTGAGGAGGATCATGACCTTGGTGAGGTGGCTGCCATTGGCTAAGGTCTATTTCCAGGAACCCAGTGTGTCATGAGCTGTCAGCATACCCAGCAGCCTTGGGAGGAGAAGTGGGGGTTGAACTGTGTCCCCTACATTGTCCCCTACAACACGGAGTCCTTAAGGCCACATACCTTGCCTGTTTGTTGTCCGTGGATTCCTTAGGAGGTCATTGTACACTAACACCCCGGTTCATCCACGCAGCTGGGCGGACAGAGTCTTGGGACAGTGGTGAGCCGACGAGAGGAAGAACTCTCCGGAGACACTTGCAGCAAAGAGCTCGTTTATTATTTCGGGGAGGGTGTTTTTATTTAGGAGGGAAAAGGAGGGGCAGGGGCAAGGGGATTGGCAGGGGCAGGGTGGCCTGTGGATGTCTCATGAAAGGATTGTTAGGGGCCAGCTGCATAGATAAGCTAGAGGGACTTTTTTGTTGCCTGGGCCTTATCACCTTATAGTTGATTTACTTGAACTTCAATAAATTCAGGCCTTGAAGTGCCTGGACTTATCAGGATTTGCTGGGACCCGCCTGGCTGGAGTTTAGGGAGGGGGAAGGAGACAGCGGCTGAACTCCTTCCTTCTCAGAATGAGATAATCAGGGTTTCAGGCCAGTCTCAACTTTCCTTTATTTAACCCTGTGTCCTCCCTGCCTCTCAGCAGGGTCCCACGGTTCCCTCTTTTTGTTTTTACAATGGAGCAGTGGCATCACAATCCTCTGTTGTTTTAGGCAAAGTTTGATACTGTACTAAGGGTTGGTTGTGACCCGAGCAATATTAGTTGTTTGTTGTTTGAGAATCTGGATGATGTCGGGGGCTTTGAGTAGCAGGGTCCCTGCACCCGTTCACGGCTGAGATTTAGCTGAGTCCTGTCTCCAACAGTTTCCAACAGTCCTACTGCCTACCCGGACTGGCTGCCCAGAGGTGGAGAGCTGGCTTCACCAGATCATTGCACCTGGGGACAAGGCACAGCATTATCCTCACTCTCCTGGCCACCCTGAGTCCACGCAGCATGCTGCAGCTACCCTTAGGGTCCATGCTCACCCCATCCTCTGCAGGCTGCATCCTCCAGCCTTCCCTCCTGGGTCCTGGCTAAATGTCTCCCCCTCTAGCCGTCCACCAGCCCTGTCCCTCTGGACCCTGTCACATCAAAGTTGTGTATCTGTGGGACATCCAGGAGTCACCATCTGAAGCGACCTCAGTGTGTGACAAGTGTGACCATCCCTCTAGCGTGTGAGCTCCCCCAGAGAGGAGACTTGTCTGTCTGGGACACCATTGTCTCCCCAGCACATTGCTCAGTGCCTAGTGCATGGGAAGTGCTCAGAGAATAGGGGTGAGATTGTGGAGCAAATATGTAAGCAAAGTTTAAAAATACGAATACCCCTAAGCTGAGGCAGAAAGAACCCAAGCAAAGTGACGGTCCAGATGTGGGGAAGATTCTAGGAAGTGGTGATATCTTCTTTTCAGCTGCCCTGGGAGGTGGAGCCGAGCAAGACGCGGTTCCCTCAAAGAAATAAAGTAAGCTGGGTGTGATGATGTCCCCTTTAATCCCAGTACTCAGGAGGCAAAGGTAGGAGGATCGCTGTGAGTTCAAGGCCAGCGTGAGGACTACAGAATGAGTTTCAGATCAGCCTGAACTAGAATGAGACCCTACCTTGCAAAACCAAAATTAAAAAAAATTTTTAAAAATCATTAAAGCAATGTGCCACCCTCCACATCCTGGGGATGTTTCAGTGTTTTGGGGCTGCGTGGGGGGTGGGGTCAGTGGTTGGTGGTCTCTGCTGAGGTTCCTGTCCTTGTGGGATGCCTGTTACCTTCTCTCTCCCGGGAGACCTGGGTGTCCCACCATCTTCCCTGGGCGTGTTTGTGTGCACCAGTCAGTGGCTTAGGACCACCCTAACACCTCATTTTCACTTCATTACCCCCTCAAAGGCTATTCCAAATACTGTCCCATCCTGAAATACCGAGGTTTAGATTTTCATATATGAAAATTGTGGAGACACCATTTATTTACAATTACTGGGGGTGGGGATGGGCTTTGTCTAGGAAGTTGGACCCTTTTATTCTGCTGCCTCTTTGCGAGGTTCCTGGTGATTGCAAAGCGAAGGCAGACGTCCAGGTTTGACGCATTGGTGTGCACTTTCAACGACGGCTCTAACTAGTGCTTTACACACCTTCACACCAACGGTGCACCGTGACTGTGCCAACAGCAGGAAGCTCCACCACTATTCACAAATGCTCGGTGGCTTGCTCGCTCTGGCCCTGGGACACACTTTTAAGTTTTGCCCTAAGCAGCTTCCTCTTTTCGTCTTATCAGGCATCTCCATATTTAGGGATGAAACAGTCTAAGCTCCTGCCTCCTCGGGCTGGGCACCATGGGCACAGCACCCCTGCCTCCTCCTCGAAGCCCGCAGAGCTTGGCTTGGTGGGCGGGAAGCCAGGCTCCGCTTGGGTAGCATCACCATGGCAACCTCATCCCGTTAGCTGCTCACCGAGACCGGGCATCTGTGGTCATGGCGACTGGCCGCTGCTGGCACATCTGCATAGCAACCCAAGGGTGTGGGCGGTGGGGCAGGCTGGGTCCCCCTCACAAAGGCAGGTACCCTCCATGGGCCACTGCAGAGAGGCGCAGGCCCCTCTTCGGGAGGAGACAAAGACCCCACGTGGCTCATAAACCCAGGACCAGGGCTCAGCATTCCAGGCATAAGATGCTTAAAAGCCACAGCCACGTGACTGGCAGGAGCAGAAGAGCCTACCACAGGCTGTGGGTGGGGTGTAGGGGCGCAGGGTGTCAGGGGACCCTTGCTGCTGGTCTGAGGGCTCATTTGTAGAGCATGTCTTGTAGATCAATTTGTTCATATGTATTCAAAAGCTTTTAAACACAACTATGTTTTGAACTAGCAATTCCAGTTCTAATAATTCATTCCTGGGAAGTAATTGAGTGAGTAATTATTTAGCTACAAACGTGTTCCCTGTAGGAGCAATTATAATAGTAAAAAGTTGAAAACCTAACCATCAGGGAAGACAGAGGGAGAGGGAGAGAGAGAGACAGAGATAGAGACAGAGACAGAGAAGAAGAGAGGTTACAGGGAATGATATATGAGGCGGTGTTTGTGGTACTGACAGTGAAACAAGTCAGAGTGTGAGACAGGCTGTAGGTGTCACCTTCTTGTTGCTGCGACAAAATACCCGACCCAAAGCAGCTAACGGGAAGAGAGAGTTTATTTCAGTTTTTTTTTATGAGTAACTGTTTTATTAGAAATATTCTAGCACATTTTTCTCACTGAGTAATCAAAGAATACATAAGACACAAAGGATTCATGTGAATATTTAAACTCTTTTACTCTGAAATCAAGCGGTATAACTCTTCCAAGTTTCGTGGACAACAACAAAATTCAATAAACAGTAAGCTGTGAAGAACATTTTGGAGGAACCCTAGAGACCATTCTTAGATCAAAATGCAACCCAATAACAATAATGGTGAACCGCCTAGAAAATAAAAAACACAAATAGCACCTAAAATTATCCTTGGGAACTAAATGTCAAGAATAAAAAGCAATGGTTCTGTCAACCCGTGGCTGGAGCAGTGAGTGACAGGCCCTGGGAAGTAAGCGACTCTTGTTTTGTTAAATGAACGTGGTGTCCTATCCACCCGTGCTCTAAATACCTCTGCTCATGCCCATGGATCAGCTCTCAGCTTTTGGCCTCATAGGCCGTTTTTCAAAATTCTTCATTTATTTATTTGCACCTGTGTGTGTACATGTACACACACACACACACACACACACACACACACACACACACACACACAAGCACGTGCAGGCGTGCATGTGCCAGGGTCTCTTGCAGCTGCAAACAAGGCTTGTCCAGCTTTACATGGGTGACTGGGGAATTGAACGCAGCCTCAGGCCAGCAAACTTTGGAAGCAAGAGCCTTTAACCCCCATCCACTCTCAGCCACTCAGCTTCATTTTGCAGCCGTCAGCAATTGCTGGAGCAATGCCGTTCTGAGGGCAAGCTCCATCGTGGCGGGAGAGCACGGTAGAAATGAGCAGGAAGCCGGGGTCATGTCTTGTCATGGCAGCAGGGAGCTCTGAACACCAGTGGGCTGGACCAATAGACCTCAAGGTCTGCTCCCCAGGGACACACCTCCTCCAGCAAGGCTCCACCAGCTGGAACTCAAGCAGGAAGCTTGCAAAGTCTGATGGCCTGGGTTTGATTCCCCAGGACCCACATAAACAGATGCACAAAGTGGCCCATGTATTTCCCTGAAACAGGCTCTCTCTGCGCCTGGAGCTCACCATTTCATTTCGGCTGCACCGGCTGACCAGGGAGCGCTGGCTGTCCTCCGTTCTCTGCCCCTCTCAGTACTGGGGTTTAAGCACGGCCACGCCCAACATTTTGCATGGGTGTTGGGGATCCAGGTCAGACCTTATGCTGTGCAGCAAGCGTTTTTACCGATGGAGCCATCGCCCCAGTCTCTCTCTCTCTCTCTCTCTCTCTCTCTCTCTCTCTCTCTCTCTCTCTCTCTCTCTCTCTCTCGTGGCCCCGGCTGGAACTCCTCATCCTACTGTCTCAGCCTCTTGCGAAGTGGCATTTCAGGGTATGTGCTCCTCCGGGCTTGGTCTTTAATGTGAAGTTGCCTTCTTCAGAGCCTCTGGCTCAGGTTCCCGCTTGCTCGGTGACACGAGTGTCTTGGTGACCCACCCAGCCTTGGGTTTGTCTTTGCTTCCCTGTTCAGGCTGCTGCTAATTCTTCTCTGGAAGCTTGCTTCTGAACAAGGTCAGGCCTGCCTTTCTTGCTCTTTCTGAGTGATTCCAGCGAGCAGGGGAGAAAACCCAACTAATGGGACTGTTTTCAAGTCCTGATGGCATTTTAAGCTTGTAGCAATCGGCTTCCCACTAATGTCAGCGGCCATCAGTCAGATGGCAGGTTTGGGTAAGTGACAGCAAACACCTTCTTTTTAGAGTATCGATTTCAAGAAGGACTTCTAGACTGCGCTCAAATGCTAAATGTGAACCTTAAACAACCGGATGGCTTCATTCACCACTATTTCTATACGCCTTCGAGTGGATGCTTGGTAGGAAGGTTCAGGATCTAACCCAAACTGCCTTACACAGAAATAGAGAATTAAAACAGGCCCCCCAGAGATAGGCTCCCTATCTGGACATCACTCCCAGAATCCCACTGTGGGCCTGGAGCCTGAGCCTCTGCCGCCCATCACGCCTCTGGGGCTGGTGCTGTCTGGGCCATTCGCCTTGCTGGCTCGGTGGGAGGTGGCCAGGGAGATTGGGGATTCTCTGCTGCTTCTGAGGCAGTGGGGGGAGGAAGGCTTCTGCTTCCAAACTCAGAAGCCATAACACAGAGGGTAACTCCTTGTTGTTTTACTGATTGATAATTTTTAAACAATATTTTTATTTACTTATTTGAAAAGAGAGAGAAAGAGACAGACAGACAGAGAATGGGCATACCGGGGCCTCTTGCCACTGCAAACAAATTTCAGACAAATGCACCACTTTGTGCATCTGGCTTTACGTGGGTCCTGGGGAATCAAACCCAGGCTGTCAGGCTTTGCCTTTAACTGCTGAGCCATCTCCCCAGCCCTGAGACTGAAACCAGACAAAGACAAACAGACACCAGGTCCCTCCACAATAGCATCCTTTAACCACTACCTTAGCCAGAGCTTGTTTCTGATTCCATGAGTCGTAGCTCTTATGGCTGAACGCAACACTCACCATTGGAAAAGATCCCCATCGATTCAAACAATACGAGCCCATGTTCAAGGTCAGCGTGCCAGGGACTGTTCCTCCTTTGCCAACATGTCTCCAAAGGCAGAAGGGATTTCCTAAAGCCACAGATGAGCGGTCACACGAGGTCTGATTCCCAGTCAGAAATCGGGGCTTTTGTTGCGCCTCTGGACTTGAAGATGTTTCCGTTTGCAGGGTTTCTCTGAGAAGGTTTCTATAGATCGTTAGTGAGGTGGGGAGGCACTGCTTTGTTTAGTAAGGGTTTTTATTTCTGCATATTTTACAACATTTGCCATCTCTAAGAACATTTAGAAAGCATTATTTATTTATTTGCAAGGAGAGAGAAGAAGAGAGAGAAAGAGCGTGGGCACGCCAGGGCCTCCAGCCACTGCAAACAAACTCCAGATGCATGTGCCTCTTTGTGCCTCGGCCTTTAAGTGGGTGCTGGGCACACATTTACTCTTGGAGGCATCGGCAGATCTGGTCTGTTGGTGTCTGGGTAGCTGAATGCCCACAGATCCTGTTGGCACATGGCCACCAGCCCCTTCTCTTCTCCTCAGGCTCTTCATTTGGCTTGCTCCCCTTGCCCTGGCTTTTCCTTCTGAGAGGACAAGGGTAGCATTAAGCCTAGAGGCTGCTCTCTGTTCAGATGCACGGGCATGCCTTCCTGCCTTTTTGGGTCCAGCACGTCCTCAGGGTTGTCTGGACAACCTGTGGCCTTGCACGGATAAAGGGCCTGCTTCCAGGGAGCTAGGGAGAGTTTCGCTGAAACCTCTGGGGTGGCCTGGGGACAGCTGAGATGTTCTCTGACAAGGAGTTAGGCTAAGGGCGTTGTTTCCTCACCAGACTGGGCGTTGTGCTCTGGTGACGGTGACATCTTCTATCCTCTAAGTGAGGAAAGCTGTCACCAAGAACAGGGAGCCTCAGTCACCACACGCACATTCTCCATCTCTGTCTGATGTTGGTTTGTCTGCCCTGATGTTCAGGTGGGGCAGCTTGCATATTCGAAATACTTCTCTTTGCTTGGCTGAGCTTTTTGAAATTGGAGTGATTTTATTATTCTGTTTTATTTTTAGAAGGCAGTGTTCTGTGTGTCTCGTGCTGGCCTCCAACTTGCTATAAAGTCTAGGTGTCCTGCCTCCACCTCCCCGAGTCCTGGAATTACAGGCATGCCTCAGCTCGCTGGCCCAGAGCTTAGTGTGTCCTTGGTGACCATCCTGTTGTGTTACATACCTCTCCCATCATTGCTTTATCTTTTCTATATGTTTGTTTTGAGGTAGGGTCTCTCTCTAGCCCAGGCTGACCTGGCATTCACTATGTAGACTCAGGGTGGCCTTGAACTCACGGCCATCCTCCTACCTCTGTCACCTGAGTGCTGGGATTACAGGTGTGTGACACTACATCCGGCTTGTTTTATCTTTTTAAAGTAAGTAAAAATGAAGATAATGAAAATCCAGGCTGTGTAGGATGATCTGTTGTTTTTTTAAAGTATACACACGCGTGTAGAAAGCCGCACGTAGCGCATACACGCAGACGCTAACAGGGTCTGTTCTGAGTGGCAGATAGAGTTGATTTTATTTTCTCCTTCTTTTTTGTCTCTGATTTTTTAAAAGTACACCACAGTGAACATGTACCGCCCTTGTCATGGGAAGAAAAAAGACAATAGAAGTCTTTTAAAGAGTGTCAATATTTGGAAATATAGGCCTACACAGCCAATAAGAGGGAATTTATTCACCTTATGAAAGAAAGTTTTAGGTTCCAAAGGGGTTCACAGTTCTGTGAATAAAATAGGCACTCGATAAATATTTGCTGAATCAATTAATAAATGAATTTTCTCTGGGCTGTCTTTATGTGACAGGCTCCCTGGTGGATTTGAAATGAAATCCATTTACAAAACTGCAATTTACACCAGAGTGGAGCCATTGTGCAGAACCGTGAAGGGAGGCCAGCACATGCTCTGTCTCCATGCTGCTGGCCCTCTGCCCCGTGTCCTGCTCTCTGACGTGGGTTTCTTCACCAGAGAGGCAGTGAGTGTCACCAGCTCTTGTGACACTTCAGTCTGTGCAGCAGTTTTGGAAAGCAGAGGCTGCTACCAGGAGTAAGAATACAAGGATAATGGGGCTGGAGAGATAGCTCAGTGGTTAAAGGCACTCGCTGGCAAAGCCCGAAAGCCCAGGTTCGATTCTTCAGTCACCCACGAAAAGCCAGATACACAAAGTGGCTTATGTGTCTGGAGTTCATATGCAGAGGCAGGAGGCCCTGGAGCACCCATTCTCTCTCTCTTTCTCTCTGTTTTAAATAAATATTTTTATTTTAATTAGTTAATTATTAAATGAATATTTTAACAAGAATGCAGTGTTGATAATCAAGTGAATATGATGAGATGGTAAGACCCTGTTATTGACGACTCCACGTGCTTGGGCTGCCGGAGCCGAGCTGGAAACCTCCGTCCCCATGTCTAGCTGTCTGTCAGGATGCCTGTTGGGGGAGACAAGTCATGGGAACTGGCCAGCCAGGCCAAATGTGCGAGCTGGTGCAAAGGTGGCATGTCCATTACGGGGACACCAACTGCTCTCTGACTGGGTTTGAGGTCCACCGAGAATCAGACTTGGGTCACAGGTAAGCATCCTTAACTGCGGAGTCCTCTCCTGGCCCCTGGAAGCTTCTTGTATCTAATTCAGCCTGGAGATGACATATTCCTGTTTGTTGCTCCTCTCACGTTCCACTTGTAATGTGTATGTGGAGTGGGCAGGGAAGGCACTCGCTGCTGTCTTCATTTGGACAAACCCCTGTCCAAGTCCAGCATCTGCCACCGTGTGTTTGTCTCTGGGCTCCCCTCTCTCTCCGTGGGTCTGTCTGGCTACTGTTGGGTTTATATGTCTGTGGAAAGTTTTGCTTGGTTCTGGGCTTTTTTTTTTTTGAGGTAGGGTCTCACTCTAGTTCAGGCTGACCTGGAACTCACTCTGTAGTTTCAGGCTGGCCTAGAACTCACTGCAATCCTCCTACCTCTGCCTCTTGAGTGCAGAGATTAAAGGCATGCACCACCATACCCAGCTGATCGTTTGGGGCTTTTAAAATTATTTATTTGAGAGAGAATGGGTGTGCCAGGGTAAACTCACGCATGTGTCACTTTGAGGATCTGGCTTTACGTGGATACTGGGAAATCGAACCCGGGGCACAAGTTTTACAAGCAAGTGCCTTGAACTGCTAAGCCATCTTCTCAGCCTGGATCTGGTTTAATTTAATATGGTCTTGGGCCAGCCTGGTACTCTGTTCCTCCATATAAATATTTGAGCCATCTTGTGAATTTCTATGAAAATCTTGCTGGGAATTTGAATAGCATTTTATAGAAGCTAGAAATTAGAGTTTCTCTCCTTACAACATCGAGTTCCAGGTTCATGAACCAGGTGCATGTGCGTGTGGGTATGTATTTGTCGTAGTTACCTTTGTCGTTGGGATAAACACTTGACCAGAAGCATCTTATGGGAGGAATGGGTTTATTTCATTCAGGCTTATGGAATCCAGGGCAACACCATCAATGGCAGAAGCTGGCTCACTCTGTCACCCATCAACCACCACAGTTCTTGCTACCTTCTTATTGCGAGGACAAAACACCTGACCAAAATCAGTTTCAGGGAGAAAGGATTTCTTTCATTTTACAGTTCCAAGTCACAGGCCATCTTGGTAGAGCAGCTGGTCGCCCAGTCCACAGTGAGGAAGCAGAGTGATGCGTGCAGGGGCTCAGCCGGCTCTCCTTTTGCTCCAGTCCAGGACCCCAGCCCATGGGATGGTGCTTCTCACAGTTAAGGTGGGTCAAGATAATCCCTCACAGACGCCCCGGAGGCTAACCTAATCTACATAACTCTTCACAGGTGATTCTAGATGCTGTCAAATTAATAGTCCATATTTACCATCACAATATATTAATGTGGTTTTACAGAGTTTTTTATTCTTAGCTATCTGCTCTTTATTTAAATATGTGCAAGCAGTCGTTTTTTTTAAACATTTTTTTCTTTCTGTGTGTACGATTTAGATATTTGATAGTTTTCTATGTTGGCCTGGGATTGACTCTTTCCAGATCCTTCGCTCTGCTGCCAGCCATCATATCTAACGGTCCCTTCATAGTGGTTTTGCGTTCCTCGTATCTTTCATTTCCCTTCTAGACTTTCTATGCTGCCAGCATCTCTGCTGAAAAGCCATGTGGAGGTGGTGACGGTGGGCAGGCTGGCAGCCATTCATCCTGGCGGTGACATGCTTCTGACATCTGTCCTTTCAGATCAAGAGAGGTTCCCTCGAGTTCTATTCTCCCAAGAGTTAAAAGAATCGTGAATGATTCTTAAACGTTTAACAACTTTGCGTTTTTTGAGGAGACTTCATTGTGCTAGACGCTGAGCTATTCTTGTAGAGCAAGTCTAACTCGAGGTGGTCAAGCCAAATGTATTTGGATTAATTTTATGGGACTCAATTGATGATTTTTTTTGAGGTAGGATCTTGCTCTAGCCCAGGCTGACCTGGAATTCATTATATAGTCTCAGCTGGTCTTGAACTCACTGCAATCCTCCTACCTCTGCCTCCTGAGTGCTGGGATTAAAGGCATGCGCCACCATGCCCGGCTCAATTGATGATTTTGTGTGTGTGTGTGTGTGTGTGTCTGTGTGCATAATGTGTGTGCTTGTGTGTACATGTGTTCATATATAGATGGGTCCGTGTTTGGGGATATATGTGTATGCACAAGTGTGCGTTAGTGTGTGCAGGCCAGGCGTTGATGTTAGATGAGCTCACTTGTTCTCTCGTAGAGCCTGGAGCTCACAGATTTGGCGGACGAGCTAGAGTCCCAGCAGTGGGCTCCCAGGGGCTCTCCACCCTCCTGACTTAGATGTAGGACTCAGCTCTTCCCCTCGCATGGCAAGTGCTTTCCTCATCGACCCATCACCACAGCTCTTGGCTGGTAGTCATTTATTTATTTATATTTAATTTTGTGTATGTGAGAGAGAGAGAGAGAAAGAGAGAGGGAAAGAGAGAGCACGCGTGAGTGTGTGTGATGTGGGGGGTGTGGTGTGCATGCATGGGTATGGGTCCTCCCAGTGTCCCATTTGCTCACCTGTGGTGGGAGTCGTTCACCTGCAGTGGCTGGAGTGAGTCCACGCGATGTCCACGAGATGATGTCCACAAGATGGAGTGTCCACTCCATCCTTCTTCCGTGTTTTGAGCTGGAGTCTCTTTTTACTGATTCCAGAGCTAGTGGGGCTCCAAAGACTCTCCAGGTCTCCCTGCTCCCTGCAGGACTGGGGTTAGTAGTGTGCGTGGCCCAGCCCAGCTGTTTGGTGCGGGATCTAGAGCTTCGAACTCGGGTGGTCTCAGGCTCCCTCAGGCCCTCATGCTTGCACAGGAAGCGTACTAACCACTAAGCCACCTCTCCAGCCCTTGGCTGGTATTTAATTCAAGATTTTCCCATTTATTTTCTTAAGTGATATCTGCTTTCTCATAATGCCTCTGTTGGATCTGGGCATGGGGTTAGTCTGGCCTAATAAAGCAATTTGTGAATCATCCGTTTCTTTTTCTTTCTCTTTCTCTAGGTCAAATTTCTAATATAATTTGCTGGTGAAGCCATCCAAACCTAAAGTTCTCTTTGTGGAAAGATTTTAAATTATGATTTTTAGTTTTTGTAATAGTTTCTCTGCTAGTTATAAAACCTTTAATATTCTATTTCTCTTCTATCAGATATGATCAGTTGAATTTTCCTTTTTCATTCATAGACATTTTTGGGCCTACAGGCATAAAATGGGTTCATAGTATTTCAACTTAAAAAATTATAGTTGGAATTTATCATGGTATTCTTTTCTTTACTCTTTTTTAAAAATTTTAATTTATTTATTTGAGGGAGAGAGAAAGAGCAGATGGGAGCACCAGGGCCTCTAGCCACTGCAAACAAACTCTAGATGCATGAGCCACTTTGTGCATCTGACTTTATGTGGGTTCTGGGGAACCAAACCCAGGCTGTCCGGCTTTGCAAGTGTTGCCTTGCCTTCTTGTTGGTGGGACAAATGCCCGACGAGAAGCAGTTTATGGGAGGAAAGGGTTTATTCCAGGCTTACAGATCCAGGGGAGGTTCTAGCATGGTGGCAGAAGCTGGCTGTCATGGTTTGATTCAGGCGTCCCCCCCAAACAAATGAATGTGTTCTGAGTGATCAATTCTCAGCTGATGGCAGTTTGGGTTTTACAACCTCGAAGGAGCTGTGTTGTTGGCGGCGGGCTTCTGGGTTATAAACCAGCTCCCCTTTGCCAGTATTTGGCACACCTTCCTGCCGCTGTGTGCAGTCCTGTGGCGGAGGTGATGTCCAGCCCTCTGCTCATGCCATCGTTTTCCCTGCCAGGATGGAGTCTCCCCTCGAGTCCGTAAGCCAAATAAACCCATTCCTCCACAAGCCGCTTTTGCTTGGGTTCTTTCTGCGCAGCAACTGGAAAGCTGACTGCAACAGGTACTGTGTTCTCTCTGTCTCATTCTTTTCTGGTGCATATTCTCATGTAGCCCAGGTTGGCCTTGAACTCTCTATGTAGCCAAGGATGATGCTGAACTCTCCTGGTCTTCCTGCCTCTGCCTCCCAGGAGCTGAGATTCCAGGCATGAACCACACCCTTTTCCCTTTTTTTTGTCAAACTTGTCCAGGGTTATGAAAAAGCCATTTGGTTATAAGAATCCTGCAATAGTTTGAATAGATGCCCTGCAATAGACTCAGGTGTTTTAGTAACGCTTGTCACTTGCATCTCCAGACGCCTGGCCGGAAGAGGTGTTACTGGGAGCGGATCCTGGAGTCCAGCCCTGGGGTGTCACTGGGGGCGGATCTGTTCCAGCCTAAAGTTGTGCAGAGAGGTCTGAGCTCTGCCTGGGTGCCTGCTTCTTGCTAGGGGTCCCTGCCGTTTTGGTTTTTGTTTGCTTGTGGTGCTGGCTGCTTGCTTGGTGGTGTCTCTGACTTGGATTTATGAATGGAGCACCCTCTTCCACCATTGATGGAACCTCCCCTGGATCTGTAGGCTTCACATGAATCCCTTCCTCCCATAAACTGGGTTCATCCCAGCAACACGGAGAAACAGATCTTCCCTACGGTATGCTCATTTTCTGACTCACTACTTTCTGCTCTAACCTCCATTACTGCCCTTCTCCCCTTCTCCTTCCTTAATAAGTTTGAAATCAAGAGGTTTGACTCTCCCTCCTCTCTTCCTCTTTGCAGAATCACTGGTCATTTTGAGACTTGTAATTTCACATGAGTTTTGGAATCAGGCAGTAGATGGATGGGACCCTATTGGGGATTGTGGGAATCTGAATGCCATTTTTGGAGTACTCGTATATGGTTTTAGAACTTTAAATTTGTGTGTGTGTGTGTGTGTGTGTGTGTATGCGCGCGCACGCGTGCGTGCCCATGCACCAGAGTCCCTTGTTGCAGAAAACGAAGGCCAGATGCATGTGCCACTTTTTGTGTCCAGCTTTATGAAGGCACCGGAGAATTGAATCTGGGCTGGTTGACTTTGCTGAGCCATTTTCCCAGCTCCAATGAGTGTATTCATCTCTAACAGTGGTGTCTTCTAATCCACAAGCATGGAGTTTTGCCATTTATTCAGAACTTTAAATTTTTCTTTAAATAATATTTTGTCATTTCCAGAATCATGTTTTGTTAAATTTATTTCTAAAAATCTATTTATTTAAAAAATTATTTATTTTTCTTGGTTTTTTTTTTTTTCAAGGTAGGATCTCACTTTATCCCAGGCTGACCTGGAACTCACAGCAATCCTCCTGTCTCAGCCTCCCAAGTGCTGGGATTAAAGACATGCATCACCACACTGGTTTATAATTTATTTATTTTGCATATAGTTGGAGCTGATTTCCTAAAACTTTTGCATCTGAGGTCAGAGCAGTCTGTTAAGTGTTTCTATTTATTTATTTATTTTGAGACAAAGTCTGTAGTGCAGACTGGCCTCAAACCCTTGATCTTCCTGCCTCCACCTCCTCCCAAGTGCCCAAGTGTTAGGATTACAAGTGTGACCACAATGACTGGATTGCAATCCTGTTTCCTCGTGTCATTGGCAGTGTGAACTAGACCTAAAAAATAAGTAGTAGACAAGCCCTCATTCCTCTGGAGTCATCTGGAAGAGTTTGTGGAAGGAGAACTGATTCTTAGGTCACTGTGGAATGCAGCAGACGTCATCTGGAACTGCGCTTCTTTCTGGAGGTTTTTTGTTTGTTTTTGATTTTTGTTTTTTTCAAGGCAGGGTCTCACTCTAGCTCAGGCTGACCTGGAATTCACTCTGTAGTCTCAGGGTGGCCTCGAACTCATGGCGATCCTTCTACCTCTGCCTCTCAAGTGCTGAGATTAAAGGCGTGTGCCACCATGTCCAGTTTGTAGGTTGTTTTTTGATCACTAATTCAACCTCTGCATTTGTCATGCTTATTCAGCCTATATATATATATATATATATATAACCTATATATATATATATATATACATATAGGTTAGTTTAAGCAGTTTGCATCCCTCTGCATGTGTATATTTCTTGTAAATTCTCTAAAATTTTAGCATAAGTGTTTGCATTATTCCTTTATAATGTATTTTTTTTCTCTTAGGATAGCAGTAATTTCACTTCTTTCACTCACGATTCTAGTAATTTGAGTCCTCTCTTCTTGATCAATTTAGCTAAAATTTTTTAACTTTGCTGGTCTCATTCAAAAACTAGTTTTTGCTTTCATTGGTTTTTCTCTATGATATTTGCATTCTTTGTTCCATTAATTTCTTTTCTATTTTTATTTATTTATTCAAGAGAGAGAGTGTCCTACAGAAAGAGAGTGAGTCTGGGCATGCTAGGGCCTCTTGCCATTGCAAATGAACTCCAGACTGTGCATCAGGCTTTCTTCCATGGGTGCTGGGGAATCGAACCCTGGCCATCAGGCTTTGCAGACAAGGGCCTTTAATCGCTGAACCAGCCCTGCTCGCTTACTCTCTAATCCACCTGTACTGCTCTTTCTTCTGAGATCTTGCTCTGGTTCATTCTGTTAAGTGGAAAGGTAGGTTATTACTCTGCAAGCTGCTTGTGGCAGCCCATGCCTGTAGCAACACAGAGACCAAGACAGGGTTGCTGTGAGTCCCAGTCAAGCCTGGACTAAATATTGAGTACGAAAAGCTGGACATGGCCGCTCACGTCTCTGACCACGGCCCTGAGGCAGGCAGAGGCAGGGGGAACAGCTGGGCTCCCTGGTCAGCCAGCCTAACAGAAAAACGGGAGCTCCAAATTCTATGAGAGAGTCTGCCTCCAGGAAATAAAGTGGAAGAAAGAGAAGGGGACACCTGCCATCCATCCATCCTTGTCTGGCCTCCACAGGAACACACACGTGC
>PVHP010026191.1:0-24860 GCA_004024765.1 Zapus hudsonius
TTCAGAGCTCCAGGAGACTGTGCAGACTGGCCATGCTGGATGCACATAAGTGATCATTCAGTCCTGTAGGGACAATGTTTGCCCTCCTGGTGCTGATGTTAATTTCAGAGGGATTTGCCTTTGGTGCCTTCTCTTGTTCACATGTTGTTCTGAGCATAAAATATCGCTAAGTAAATATCAACTCTGTGACATGATTGTCAATTGGAAAAGAAATGAGTAACAGTAAGGTTTTTAAATTTCTTTTGATAATTTGGGAAGGTTTCAAATATGAAGAACATCGCTTTATTTTCCTTGCATTTCTCTAGAATCAAATTTCTTTTGTAAACAATTTTAATAGTTTATGTTGTTAAACTGGAATTTAAACCAAAGAGAGAATCCCCCCCCCCAATACAAAGAGGTGGCAAAATGGAGTGTGGAAAAGGTTTCTAATTACTAAAAGGCAAACCTATGTTTCCTAGTTATGGTCATAACATAGCATGAAAATCTGTCTCCTGATTTGCTAGGTTAGGGAATTAACTTTTAAAATTCAAAAATGCTATTCTGATTCTTCTTTCTTGCATATACCTTTTGTTTAATTTAATTTATTTATTTGTATGTGTGTGAGAGAGGGAGAGAGAGAAGGAGAGAGAGATAGATAGAGAGAGAGAGAGAGAGAGAGAGAGAGAGAGAGAGAGAGAGAGAGAGAGAGAGAGAGAGAGAGAGAGGCATGCTAGGGCTTCTAGCCACTGCAAATGAACTCCAGATCCATGTGCCACTTTGTGCATTTGTGCATCTGGCTTTACATGGGTGTTAGGAATAGAACCTGCGGTTTTAGTCTTTGTAGGCAAGTGCCTCAACCACTGAGCCATCTCTTCAGCCCTTGCATATAACTTTGTTTTACAGTTGCAGGCCTTTAATGGGTTTTTCATTTTCTTTTTTACAGCATACACCAAAACTAGACATTTATAGATTTACATTTCAACTTTTTTTTAACCATAACTGCTACTTAGTTTACACATATGATATCAAAATATCTATCATACAAGAGATACTTCATTGCTAGATTATATTTAAACTTCTGTTTATGCCACAGCCTTCTGTAGTCATTTCCTCTGAGTAAGACTGTTATTTGTGTAGGGGAATCATAAGTAAAATCTTAATTTAAGGGATTAGTGATGGTGAGTGAATATGTTATTTGCTGAATACTAATCTAGTAATGAAAGTTTAGAGAAAAGGAATTATGAAAATTGGTTTCTTCAACTGTTACTTTTGACTTGCCAATCTGTTACTCAAAATGGTTTAATGTTTAAATTCATTAGCACCTCCTGGCCATCATACAATGAAATGGAACGTTTACCCTTGACCTTCTCTACACTCTGGTAGCACTCCTTTACACCTAGTAGGAATAGAGAATGTTAAATGAAAGCACCCACTCGTGCCAGGACAAGTCTTTAAAAAGCCTCCACATTGTGTAAAGAGAAATTATCAGGAGAAAAAACATCCTTACAGCAGGAATATTTTTGATATTCCTTTTAAAAAACAAAGAAGACAAAAACTGACACAAAGTGCTTAATAAAAGTGAAGCAAAAACACCAAGATGTGTTTCAGAAGGCATGACCATGGAAGTGGATATTTGTATAAGAATTTTATTTATGGGAATAAAAAATAAACACAGAAAAGCACACACTTTGAAGATAAGCTCGTGAAACTTAGGGGCAGTAGTTTGGATTTCAGACAGGAAGGTCCTGATGTCAGCTGTGTGGAAGTATGACAATTCTTTTGGCTAGAAATCAGGAGATCAAAAAGGCACCAACGTGTTGGAATTCTATTGAAGAGCTACCGCTGAGTGGACTTGGAATAAAAATGATTTATATGGAATTCAGAAGTGAAATTATGCAGACATTATTGTAAGTGAGAAGCAATGTGATATAATAAAGTTCATGACAGCATTTGGGTCCAAGAACATGCAGAGCAGCTCGGTGACAAGTGGGGGCTGAGCTGAGTGACTCACTGTGGAGTGGCCAGGGTGACTCTCACTACCTTGGGGTGGTATGGTCAGACACCCTGCCACATGCCTGTGTATGCTTCTCTTGCCTTGTTTCCCTGTTTATTGGTGAGGAAGTGTCTGCGAACTTAACTTAGAACTTTTGTTTTCACTTCAGCTAATATTGGGTAAAAATATGACAAGATAAAATTATCTTATTGACAGCTATCAGCATAATGAATCCTGTTAAAGCTTCTTTGAAGTGCAAAAAACTGAGGCTGTCAATAAGTATAAATAAAGTTTTAATTATGTGGAATTATTAGCTTGGATTCTCATCTTAGACATTGATGCAATTAGCTTGGGGCAACTCAAGTGTGATAATTCAGATATGTCTTACTGGTTTTCACAACCAGTAGAATTTTAGTGAAAAATACCTTTCTCTTTTGCAAATAACACACATGAGACACAAACGTATTAATACAGATTGAAATTTACACTTTATGAGGCATTAGTATGAATTTCCTAAGAAGAAAGGAAAAATGAACTTCTTAGGCATTTTATTAACATTTCAATAGAAATAAGTGAATTTATAGTCAAGTTCCTGAGAATCCAGTTCAAAATTAAAATAAATTTTGTGTTCTGTGAAAATAACATCATGATTAAATATTTTTGTTATTTTTTTTCATTGTCATGGTTTAAAATTCAAGACATAGCTCTAGGAGAGTTTCTTTTAGTTCGGTTTTTCTGGAAATCTGGGATCCTTTGAAAGGGAGATACGGAGGTAAATTAAAAAAATCTCTCTCTTGTGAAGTTTTCTTCATAATGTCTAGAATTCATAAGCAGCCTTGATGTCCTTCAGTAGGCGAATGGCTAAATACACTTGATATGTCCATATAACTGACATTATTTCAGGATAGAATGAGATCTCAAGCTGTGACAATACAAAGAGAAACCTGAAATGCATGTTACTACACGAAAAAAAGACAAGCTGAAAAGGCTCCATAATGCATGACTCTAACTGTGTCCCACTTTGAGAAAAGCATGTGGGGAGAACAAAGATCGGGGATTAGGAAGGGGTCAGGAGAGTAAGGTTGGGTGCAGGAGATATTTATGAGAGTGAGCAGGTCTTGTTATGGAAGACCTGATATGCATTTGGCACAATCCGTAGAATATATAACACTGTGAATCCTAGCGTACACTTTGGGCTTTAATCAATATAAGGTGCTAAAATTGACTCATCAGTTGTAACAATGTTATCACACGAATATAAGATATTTATAGTGGGGGAACTGTTTTGGAGTGGGGTTGTGTGCGGGAATGCTATTTTTCTGCTTAACTTTTCTGTAGACCTAAAAGCTTTCAAGGGGAAAAACAAAATCTGTTCTCTCCTGTTACTACGTTCATGGCTGAGATCCCTGCAACAACAGGCATGCTTAGAAAAGCATCTGAAGTTACTTAATGTAAGTTTCACCTGGACAGAAACCTTTGAAAGTGAAGAGCCAAAGAAACAAGGAAAATTGTATATCTTTATGGACCGTGATGCAGAAGTGGGATGGGGTGACCAAAGGCTACTAACTGTGAAAGACAGATTTCTGCAAAATCAATCAATCAACCAATCAATCAATAAACAAATGCTTACAGTATCTTTCCTATGTATCTAATGGCATTTTTTCTTTCAGTTATGGGATGCCTCCCTCTCAAATGAAGAGCTTAGGTCCAACTTTAGAGAAAGATCAGAGATTTCTTTTTTGGCTTGAGTTGTGAAATTGAATGCTAAATTGTCATATTTTAGGGTAGCATATCCTGAGCTCCATCAATTGCTCTTAAAAATAGTCTAGTAATTAAAAAGAAACCTTGTGCAAGTTAGTGATTTTAATAGAAACTTTTAATCCAGAAGGTTAAGGCTATTTTGGGTGGTGAGCGTGGGACAGTCTAGTGAAAAGAGGAAGTGACACTCCTCTTTAGATTTCATCGGTGCTGTCACACACTGCACAGTGACCCCTTGAGTAAAGATGGGCTGCACATCTGACAGTAGGCCCCCAACAGACATCAGAGTCATCTCAGTTTGTTCAGGTTATGCAGTGATATTTGTACAGCAACAAAGTGGCCCAGAATTTCATATCTCAGCACCTATCCCGGACATTAAGCAGTGCATGGCTGTATGTACATACATGCAGATAATCACAGACTTAAACGGCTGCAGCTCTTGCCCATCATGACCAGAAAACATCACAAGTTTCAAATGAATCTAAATTCACCTAACTCATCAGATGTCCTACGTACTGTGATGGTGAATCTTTGATGGTCAACTCAACAGGATATAGAGTCATCTTTAAAACACATTTCTGGCCATATTTGTGAAGGGTTTCTGCATTGAATCAGGTGAGGTGGGAGGACTCATCCTAACTTTCGGTGGCACCAGACCTTGGCTTGGGTTCCTGGTCTGTATAGAGAGGAGAAAGCAGCCCTCAGCATTCATTGCGCTCCACTTCCTTCCTTCCGCTGTGACCATGGGACACTGGTTTCCTTTCCTGCCATGCCTTTCCCACCATGATGGGCTTCCCCTAGAAACTGTAAGCTAAAAATAAACTTTTGCTTTGCTTAAGCTGCTTCTGGTTGAGTGTTTTGTCCTGGCCAAGAGAAAGTGACTGATACAGTTACCAACGCAGAGCACTGCAGGATGTGTTATTTTCCCTTGTAATTATATGGCTGACTGGGAGCTGTGTCTTACTGCTGCGGCCCAGCATCAGGAGGGATTATTGCATCTGACATTGCTAATTCAGGAAAAGACCAAGAGTCAAATTTTAAGTATGGTTAATCCTCAATATGTATCATTTTTATGCCATCATAAAGTTGAAATATTAGAAGTTGAGCCATTTGAAGTCAGAGACTACACATATCATATGGGTATACTAACATATATTCATATAACTTTATGTTCTGGTGTTTATGCATAAATGTAACTATTATTTAGACTAGTTTTCAAAGTGAGCCATTTTGCTCCTATGACCTCCCCTACAATGTTTCCATCACTGAAGACAAGAATGTTTTTTCAAGTCCAGTTAGAGAGTAAGAAATTATATTTTAAACGTGATTAGAGAAAGATAGAAGTAAAGCTTCCCCATACCACCACCTTTGCATGACTTAGGAACTTACATAATTAGAGATGAACAAGATAAAGCAATATACACAAACAAAACCCATATATGTATGTACATGCTCACAAGTACATGCGTATTTCTCTTTGTGTTTTTCTCTTAAAGATTCCTAAACTAAAAGAATCATCAAAGAATCTACCATTTCTTCTATGATAAAAAACACAAACTTCATTTGACTTTTTCCTCCCCTTTGAATTCTACAGCAAATGAATCCTATAAATTACTCACAATAAGGAATGCATGTAGCTTATTTTTTATACTTTTACAAATCAAAGTCTTTATAACCAAGAAGGAGACAAATAGATTTTTTGTAGAAAATAGCTGTATTCTAAGCTTCCCTTTTGATCCTTGGGAACAAGCATGCACATTAATTTCTGTAACAAGGTGCTTTCAACAGGGGAAAGGAATGGCCATGAGGGATGTGTTTGCCAAGGGGTATGGGAAAGACAGTCTAGGGAAGTGATTTTTTTCATGTATAAGTGTAATGATTAATGCTGTCAACTTAACAGGATATTGAACCACTTAGGAGACAAATCTCTGATGCCATGAGGGATTTTCTAGATTAGGTGAATTGAGGTGGAAAGACCTACTCGACTTTGGGTGGCACCCTTCTATGGGCTGGCATTCTGGTCTGAATAAAAAGGTGTGAGCTGCACAGTCAGCGTCCATTCCCGATGCTTCTTGATTGCAGGTGTACTTGGCCCAGAAGCCTCAGACTTCTGCCAGCAGGACTTCTCTGCCATGCTAGACTTGAACTGTGAGCTGAAATAAACTCTACGTCTTTTTGCTCTTCTGTCAGGTGCTTGTCACTGCAATAAGAAAGTAACTAACACAATAATCTTCACTGTAAAGGAAAGAGAGAAAGATGGGGAATAAACAGTATGTGGAAAATATTTCATTTGGATTCCTTATACACAATACAATAATTTTTGAAAAACAACATTGTTCAGTTCTATAGAAATTATAAAAAGATTATTATGGTTGCTGTAACAATGTTTACATATGAATCTGGTTTTCCTATTTTTTAACCATTGCAAGGCAAGCTTTGAATCTTAATTTACATGTTATCTCTTCAGCAAGTTCTTTCAAATCTAATGTGAGCACTGCCTTACTCTATTTTTGTCTATATATTGACTTTATTATAAGACTATTATAAAATAGTTGTTCATTTTTCTAATTATCTTCTACAGACTGAGCATATGTTCCGGGAGGTCTGGAATGATCACTTTACTCACCTTTGTGTTTTCACAGTGCCTGAACAGGGCCTGACAGAGGGCAGGTGGTTGGCACAGAGGCACAGACTTCTTGAATGAATGAGTGAACGAATGAATGAATGAAGGTGAGGGTGCATTGCACTGAAGAGGGAAGCCTGGACTCTTCAGCCTGAATGCCAGCCCCACCCACCCTGCTCTGCCACTTAGTAATTATGGGATTCTTGGCAAGTCATTTAAGCTTTTGTTCCTTGGTCTCCTTAGTTGTTAAATGGGCAAGGTAAAAATTATTCTTATTTCGTAGGTTTGTTTGGGGAGTGAAACAAATTTATGTGTACAAAGCAGTTAGATCAGGTCATTTTCTTGATGGGGATTCAATGGATATTTTTTAAATCATCATTTTACCATTTATTTGAAATAAATTTGCAGTATATGAAACACCAATCATAGCTAATATTACTAAATACAAAACCATATAATTTGAGAATAGGCACAATTTATTTTCAAAAGTCCTTATTGATCTGAGTATAAGAGCACACATCTTTACGTAGTTACATGCAGAAGTTAGTTTAGAGCATTGTTGTCACCTCAGTTTTGTTTTTTGATTTACAACTATGGTCCCATGTAATCTTGTATTTAGAACTAATAGCAATACTACTCTATAGAATATGAAAATGGTTCAGAAATGTTAAGTGAAACTTTCCAAACAGCCAGCATCATCAGCAAGCATGAACCACCAGAACTTTCCCCACACCTTTGGGCTAGAGTAGAAAGCTGCCTCCAAACATAACCTAGGGTTGTCCTTAGATCTGCCCCCTTTAATAGAATTTGTGAGTTTCTGGGTCCATACATTTACAATATCACATTCAAACTACCACATTCTTCTCTTGGCCCATATAGACTCTTGACCATATCACAATGCAAATTGCATCCAGCTCAACCCATATCCTTTACCAACATCAAGATTATTCCAAAGTCCAAAGTCTCATCAGTGATTCAAGACTGTCACTTCACTGTGAGTTTTGCAGAGTCAAAACAAGATGTATACTTGCAACAACAAATGGCACTGAGTAAACATTTCCATTGCAAAAAGGCAAAACAAGGAGAGACTGGACCAATTCAAAATCAATAACCATCAGGTCAACATCAAACATCTGTAGGTCAAGTCATAATCATTCGTAACTAGTGATTATAATATCAGGATTTCCAATTCTGCTTCTCCAGCTGGGCTGAATAGCTTTGCATAGTCCTGGTATCTCCAAAATACTTTGGGTCTCCACTGCAAACCATGGTCCATCTTACAATAGCCTCACTGGCCTCTCTCCCATCATCCTGCTTCACATCCTGCATCTTAGCAGCAGCTTCTGGAATCATGTGCACTTCATGACCTACTTCCATGCAGTTTTTATGCTTCCAAAACCAATACCAGGGATGCAGTGACACAACCATTGTTAATCCAAAGGGAAATAAATCTTGACTTTGAGCCTTCAAGGATATTTCTTTCAGCCATCTCCTTTCATAAGAGTTTGCATTTCTATCATTCATTCTTTCCTGGGTGGAATCACCTGAGGCATCTTTCCATTGTTTCAATGTAAGTACCTTAATGGTGGCAATCTGTTTGACAATAGCAGCTTCAGTGATTTAAAACCTGTCTCTGTGCCAGTAATTTTAAATTTGCTTGAAATTTTTCAACTATAAATCTTATATCTCTCAGTTCTGTATCTTCCACCAAGCACACCAGTCCATTACTTTTAAATGTAACCTTGATCAAACTCTCTGAGAATGGTCAGCAGAACGTAGCCAGCTTTTATGCCAGTAGGTCAGTACAAAGTTCTCTGCCTTCTCTTCTTCTCCTTTGATAGTTCATATGCCAACACAATTCTTTCTGCATTTAGCATCTTCACACACTCACCAGAACGGTTCACAATACTTAGTTGGCTGCTCTGTGAGGTTTTTGCAGTCACAGGCATCATCCACATTCCTCCATCACACAAGTTCCAAAAACCAAAATCCACAGGTCAGATTGATCTCAGTAACAATCCCAAATCTGGTACCAAATTTTTTTGTGATACGAGTTGCTGATTATTAATATTCATAAGTAACACAGGGAGAGAGAGTGAGTTTTGGAATCCTCCCTTCCCCCTCCTCCTATTCTGAGTTCTTGTCCTCTAATGCCAAAGAATTGCACACAGGGACAGAATTAAATTTTAATTGCACATTTATTCTAATTTAGTAAATTAGGAAAAGGGGAGTTGGATGGGGAAATTTCCCAGTCATCATGTGGGAAGTTCCATAGTTCTCCAGCTACCAGGGTGGGGAGAACATGTGTCAGAGAGTTAACAAAACTTATAGTATTTAGTTAAATAAACAGCCCAATAAAAGATAACAGAAAGCTCCCATTATGAGAAGGAGAGGTTCATGAGGGAAAAAGTCTGGAGCATACCCCCTACCACCCCAGCCATTAGCTGGGGTGGGGGAAGGCCTTACCTTTCTAAAGCCTGGAAATTCAGAGATCCTTCTACGGTCTGGCCATGTGGTGAAGAGGGCCGGCTTCCTCTAGGGAAGCTAGTTTTAAGTCCTCCCCAGGTGAGTCAGAGAGACAGCTGATTGGTTCATATCTGACCAATCAGTTTTAGCACCTAGGTTGTAGCTCTAACTAGACACCTAACTTGAATGTCTAACTAGACATTCAAGGGGAGGGGTAGGGGTGGTCCCTGCAGACACCTGACTATCACAATTGTACTCACCTTCTCATTGCTGGGATGAACATCCAACTAGACACAGTTTATAGGAGGAAGGGTTTTATTTCAGCTTCCAAATCCAGGGGAAACTTCAGTGGCTGAAGAAGCTGCATGCTTTCATAGACCCAAGCAGAGAGAAATCACTCAACAGCCAGTATCACCCACAAGCACAAACACCAGAACTCAAACTGCTCTCTGAAATGGAAATGTGCCTCCAAACACACCTACGTCTAGACTCAGATTTGCCCCCCCCTCCATGACACAGCCTCAAGCTGTGTGGTTGGAAACCCAAGTTATAAGCTTACATTTTAGTAAAACATCTGAGGCCATGGGGACATACATTTACACTTAAACTGGATGTATTAAAAATAATGGAAAAATGATCAAGGAATTAGAAAAGAAATTAATCAGAAACCAATTCAGCAATAAAAATGCTTTTTCCAGGCATACTTAAAATAGTAGATAGAAAAAGAGAAGAAAAAAGTGTGAAATTGGTTCCAATCGTTTCTCTCAAGGTCAACAAACTTTGAATGTCTCTACCAACACATTTCATAGACACCCAGACCTCAGTAGTGTTTGACTTAGCTAACTACATTTCTCCAAGAATTTTTATTATTTCTCTTACAGTTTGAATCCCAAGTAGCAAAGTCTGAACCCTGAGATTCAGCCTAGTCTTTGGCATCGCATTTAGTCATCTCCTTCATATTTAGTCAATTATAAATGACAATGTGCCCTACATCTTGTTGCATTTGTGAAACTGTGTCTTCTTCAAGGTAAGTACTTATCTTCTCATCATGGACTATTAAAACTTTAAAAATTGCTATTGATACCTACAGAGTTGTCCTGCTTTATTTTCCAATATTGTTTCTAGAGTGAACTTTATCAAGAGCAGTAAAGGGTCTAAGATCACATCCTGCTTGTCAAGCTACAAGTTATTGTCCCTCAGTATCAAGGATATGAAAAGGAATGAGATTCTTGGGTCAAAAATATAGGCTGCTACATGACTTAGTAGCTAGAATACTAGAACATCACCATGCGTATTTCCCCAACAATTCCTATAACGCTATGAGTGCAAAGTGATGAGCACATACCATGTGTAGCTCTGCAGAGAAGAACCCTGTACTCAGGAAATTCATTCCTTTACCATGAGTAGTAAGCTGGCCTAATTATTGCTGCAGTAGAGACATTATTTTTTATACTGTATTTTAGTTCATTTAGGCTAATACAATAGAATACCATACACTTAGTGGCTTACAAATAACAAAATCTTATTTATTACAATGACTGGAAAGCCCAAGGTCAAAGCAATGCCTGGCAGATGGGTAAGGTTCCATTTACCTGTTCACAGACAACTATCATTCATTTTTTTCTCTCACATGGTGAAAAGGACTGATAATCTTCCTTGGTCTACTTCTATGGTGGTTCACATCCCCTTTATCCATGCTCCTTGTTAACTAATCAACTCTGAAAGCCTCACCTTTTTATACCATCACCTTGAGAGTTAATATTTCAACATGGCTTATGTAGGACACAAATATTCAGTGCACAGCATGCTGGATGGAAAATAAACATGCCTGTTGTTCCAAAGAAAGACATTACCTCTGTTCTCCATGGCTGCTTACCCTGAAAACATCTTTGTAAAGATAACGCAGAAGAAAACTATCATTGTTTCTGCTCCTGTCATGTGTAGAAATGTGACAGGCCCAAGGACACTCTCTTACAATAAAATCTAAATCCTCTTTTTATATAGTTTAGCTTGCAGATTTTCCTGAGAATATGCTGCAATGCTTAACCCTATGCATCAACTTCCTTGAGAGATGAGATGCCCAGATAACTGATTAAACATTATTTCATGTATGTGTGTGTCTGTGAGATGTTTCTGAGAGACCAGCATTTGACTGGTGAACTGAGTAGAGCAGATGGCACCCCTCAGTATAGTTAGACATTGTGATAGTTTTGAGTAAATGTCCCCCAATAGAATTTATTATAATTGTGAATTGTCTTCAGCCTTCTGGCTAGAGGAAGTGTCACTTTGGCCTGGCCTCCTGGGGTCTAGCCCTGAGGTATTTCAAATTGGATACAAAATACTAGGGAGAGTTATGCAAAAGAAAAGCCAGAACCCCAGTCTGGCAGTTCTGCATTTTTGTTCTGCATTTTTGTGAGTTACAATGTGCTTGCTTACTTGCTTGCTTAAGGTGCTGGTGGTGGGTTTCTCTCTCTGCTTGCTTCTGTGAAAGGGGGGCAGCCCTTTTCCTTAACTTCCCCTGGGTCTGTTACTTCAATAAATACTTTCCTCCCCCAAATTGTGCCTGGTTTGGAGATTCATCCCAGCAGTGTGTGGCTGACTATGACAGACATCATCCAATTCTTAGGACGTGAATAGACAAAAGAAGGGCATGTTGAATTGCTCTCTGCCTGACTGTGAGCTGGGCATGATCCCCTCCTGTACTTGGTGCTCCTGGTTCTCTGGACTTCAGAGCTAGACTGGAATCCACATCACTGGGCCTCTTGCTGTCAGACCTTTTAATCGCTCCACTGTCTTTCTTGGGTCTTCCATAGATAATAGATTGTAGGGCTTGTTAGGTTCCATGAACATGAGTCAATGCTTCTTTCCTTATAATAAACTTTCTTTACTGGCAAACTGTAGTCTGAACCATGTAGCATGAGATTACCACCCTGCTAACCAGTTAAATTTAAGATGCTTGACTGGGGCCTTTTCCTTCCTGAGGTGGCTCCAATGTGAAGCACCTTCTTTGTCTGAACCTTCCAGGGTCTCCAATGTTTTCTTGTTAGGTGACTCAGTTGTTCTCCCTCATCTGTCACAAATTATTCTGTTTTTTTCAAGTAGTAATGACATTATCTTCTTTAGTCACTTTTTACTTTATTTCAGGCCTTCAAGAAAGGGACAGAACATTGTTATAAAACACATAGAGACCCAAATTGTTCCAACCTTGGTTCACTGTCACTGTAGGGGTCAACATAGCTGGAGTCTAAGTCCATACTGGTCATTATCCTTATGACCTAATATCATGACAATGCAATAAGAGATCCAGGTAGCCGAGCAGGAATGAAGTTCCCAGTATCCTCTGTGGGGTTGGGCAGTCACTCAGAGAGCCTGTAAACCACAATGACCTAGAGTTGGGAGAAAGGTTAATGCATCCTGCTCAGGAATAACCAGGTGGGGCTTAAATTTTCAAAACAGTCCTATACAAATTATATTAAAAATTTCCAGATTTTATAATATCTGTATAATAATTACACACACACATATATTACCAGTATAGATACTCTTTCTGTATATGTTTATTTTTAATAACAGAACAGTGAGTTCTTTAAAACAAGGAGCTTAACTTTTGCCTTTGTAGGCCTCAGACAGGTGGGGTTCTAGGGACTCTGACATACCCACTTAAAAGCTGAAAAAGGGTACTGGGCACTGTAGAAGCCTCTCAAAAATGTTTCTTTACTATGACTCAATAGTGAAAGATGGTTATGGTGACACTATTAAAATGAACTATAAATGATATAATAACATGGAGTCTGGTTGAAAGGAAATGATTATTGATTTTGTATGTGTAGAGCAAACAATAGGTTTTGAGATAAATCTTACATATTTCTTCAAAAATACAATAACTGTGTATCACTTCAGAAATATTCAATAAGAGTTTAGGAGATTAATGCATGTTTTGTATATTTTTCCCCAGTTGCATTAAACTATTTGCAATGTTTAGACATTTAATGGCTATCTATAGAATTATTTGATTGGGTTATATTACATTTTTTGGCCTTAATGATCCTTATCAAATTAGTTCATTAAAGCAAAAAAGTCAGACTAAACTTCAAAGTGCCTGCTTGAGATGAATGACAACTTTACAAATAAAAGTCACATACTTTTAAAAAATGACAACAGGTTTCCTTTAGCTTTGTTCAGGTACCTTGGGGTGAATTTAGGGAATAGTGTGCAAAATGCCCTGGTATTCTTGTTTAAGTGCTTATATTTGAAGACATTCTTCTGAGCAGTTTCACAAAGACAGCAGCAGAAAAAAAATGAGCCATGCAGGGAAGTCAGAAGTCTGAATGGCATGGGTAATAGGGAGCCTGTCTCTGAATCCTTGCTCACTCAATGGCAGGCTTTGCTTTCTGGTTTTCAAGTCTGAGTTACTGCTTTACTGCTAGTCTACATGGCTCACCTTCCCCTGTTTTCTTCTTTCTTTTGAATGTAGACCCCAGGAAGTGAGAGTCACAATTAGCTGTTGACAGGCATTCCAGAGCCTTTAGACTCCATGGACATGGGGAATGCATTCAGAAGCTTCCTGCTTGGTGATGGAGCCTTTTGTTCCTTTGTGCCCATCTTAAGTGACCTTTGCTCCAGACAAATTAGCCTAGGGCAGATCCCTGAAAGGATGAGATTCCAAGAAAGACACATAACAGGACAAGGGAGCACTGGCTCTTCCACTTAGCCTCTTATTTTTAGCCAAATGCTTATCATTTTCATGTTTAATTCCTCCTCACAATGATAAACAGCTACTTCATTTTGTTGGGAGTAGAAGTCTTCTGACAATTCCCCAAAGTTTTTAAGCATTCGCCGACTTCAGGGTGAAGAAATCCTTAACAGAAAACAATATCAGCATGTCCATGAGCCTTTGTATCTTGAATTTGAAGAAAATTTTAGGTGTTTTGTAGACCTGTCACATTGTCTTTCATTAAAATACTCTATCTAACTTGTGAAAAATCTGAATTTCATTAAGTAAAAAATGATCCATTCTATTTCTGATTCAATAGTTTTTTTTTGAGGGAAGAATTTTCTGATTGCAGGTAGATTATTAGAACAACATTAAAATATCAATGGATATTTGTCTATATATTCTATATGTTTTGGCCTTTGACTGACTCATGGAGAGAGATGAAATCTGCATTTACAGTTGGGTTATTAATCATCTTGGGAAGTACTTGCCACAGAGTGAGCACATAGTAGTGTGGGAATTTAGGAGAGAGATACCACACAATGTTGCCATGCTCTTCCTTAACCCCTACCTCAGTCAGAGCTTCACCTTGCCTCCTGCACGATGAAAATGGGGTATTCCTGTTTAATTTTTTTCTTAAACATGTATGTACTTTTTTTCTAGAGATTTTTTCAATTCTACACCCCAATACCCTAACAGCAGTTAGGGTTATTTCTTCAGAGGGGGGATTGTGACAGTTTCAGGCAAGTTCCATAGATTCTAAACCTGACCCCCCCTCCCCTTGAGTGGGAGCTGTCTAGCTAGAGCTCAAACCTAGGTGCTAAAACTGATTGGTCAGATCTGGACCAAACAGCTGTCTCTCTGCTCACCTGGGGAAGGAGATACTCAGTGAACAGATAATTCTGTCTCTTCTTTCCTCACATGGACTAGCAGAAGGACATAGGTAAGGGCTTCTCACCACAGCCTAATGTCTGTGGTGAGGGGCTGGATTTCTTCCCTACATGAACCTTTCCTTCTCATGATCTTCCCTTCTTCTTGCTTGTTTGGATAAACAGCATAGATTTTGTTAAACCCTTTCCCATGTGTTCTCTCCACACTGGTGGCTGGAGAAATCTGTATCTTCACATTCTCTTTTAAATAAATTCTCCCACTACCTTATCTTCTGGTGGTCTATAATTTTAATTCTTTAACTTTATAGACAAGAATTCGGATACTCCTTAAGTTCTGAGGTACATGGGAATTTTGCTGGGTATTATCAAAGTTTTAATCCCCAGCTAAGCTGTTACAGCAAGACTGCTTAACCTTAACAGAAACACAGACGATAAATTGATATAATGATTTTTCATAAGTAACAGTTTATCTTCTTAAATAAAAATTATAGTATAGACTTTTCTTTTTTTCCATTTATAATGTCACAGTAATGTTCTAAGTTACCATTTCAGCTATTTCAATTCTTAGTGGATACCTCAGTTAGGATTATCTTTCAGAAATACTTTTCCCCCCTTATGTCTTTTCTTTGTTCAGAATAAAACCTTCTCATTAGGAAAGTATACACTGGACCATTTTATACCCTCTTGGTGCCTAGCATGGTGTCTTGTCCAGAGCTTTTTAATGGATGCTGATTAGCTGGAAGATGTCACCCTGAAGGTCATTCTAACAGAAGGTGCTAAGCTCTGTTTTCCACTGCTTCTTGTTAAATTCAAGTATCAGTGATGTGTAGGAATAGACAGCATGTGCATTTATCAGATTTGCAAATGACCCAAGGCTGTAATGGATAGCAAATCCATTGGATGACAGGATAGGAATCTGAAAACATTTTGACAAACTTCCTTTAACAGGATGAAATTTAACAGAGATAGATGTAAAGTTCTACTTTACAAATAAAATCTGAATTTTCCTGACTGACAACTGAGTGAAGAAGATTTCCAAGGAAGGATCATCTGTGTTCATGCAGCCACATGCTTCAGTGCTATCTTAGACTTACTTGGAAACTAGAAGAAAGAAGGTGAAGGCATCTACTTGGCCCTGGTCAGACCTCATCTGAAGATGATGTACAGTTTTGCATCCAATATTTCAATGGGATAGCATGGTGGTTTGAGTGTAGGCTGGTCCCCAAAGCCTCGTGTGATTTGTGATTAGGTCTCATGCTTAAACCCCAGCTGGTGGAGCCTTAGGAAGGGGAGCCTTGTTACAGAAGTGTGGCACTAAGGGCTGGCCTTGGGGTGCTACAGCCAAGCTCTGCTTATCTTACTAAGTTGACTCTCTTGACTTCTTCCAGGCTGATGACAAGATGTGATGCCCACTTGTCTGCTCCTGCAATGCTTTCCTACCATGAGACTTCTTTTCAAAATTGTAAGCCAGAAATAAGCCCTTTCTTTCCATAAGCTTCTCTGGTTGGATGTTTTGTACCAGCAATGAGAAGGTGATTACCATAGATATAGATAATATATAGACATAGACAATTTGGAATTCGAAGAACAATGAACATTCTTAAATCTATTCTATGAGAAAACTCATTTTGGTAATATGGAAGTACTACCAAGAGTAAAGGAGGTTTGGTTGATACCAAATGGTCTCAGGTCTCAACATGACATGGACTAATTGTTTCTAGAAGGTGTATAGAAAACCACTTTAGCTAACTATAAAGGGAAAAGTTTTAACAGTTGGCTTCCAATCAGGCTATGGGTTCTCTGGAAAACACCGAGTAGCCAAATTTCATTACAGAAGAGGAAAATCTTCAGTAAGGCAAAGGCTAACTTTATACCATAAACAGTAGCAACAGGTCTTTAGAGAGGTTCATAGGGTTGAGTTTATGCCACTGTGAGACTAAAGCTTTCATGATGGAGAATAAAGGCTGAGCTAAAAGCCTGTAGTGTGATCCAGCTGAGTCAAAGGCTTAACATCTGGCTCGTCTTAATTTTCCTATCTCTGGAAGGATTCCCAATGGCCTGGGGGATTACTTCCTAGGAACTTTGCCCATTTTCCTGTGCATCCACATATGTACTTGTGTATCTGTACCTGTATAGATGCACATATAATTGCTCGTGTGTGTGTGTGTGTGTGTGTGGACACACATACGCATAACCAGGAAATAGGATGGTTTTATACACTGGAAAGAGGTATAAAGAACATGAAATAATAAAACAGGGGCTACTGAAATGGCTTTGCTTGCCAAGCCTGCTGGCCTGGGTTTGATTGCTCATACCTATGTAAAGCCAGATATACAAAGTATGGCATGCATCTGGAGTTTGTTTGCATCTGGAGTTTGTGTGCAGTGGGCAAGAAGCACTAGTGCCCACATATTCTCTCTTTCTGCTTGAACATAAATAAGTAAATAAATAATAAAAAGAATATAAAACAGATCAGCATCATGAAAAAACAATAGTAACAAAGTGAACAGAGTTTAACTTTACCCAAGGTGGTCAGGCAAGGTCTCTGAGGGAGGCACTGAGAAGCTGTATGAAAGACACTAAGAAATCAGCTTTAAGAAGAGCTGAAGGAAAAACAAGCACAGGTGATATTTGTGTGCTTAATTGTTAATATTCTGTTAATTACCTTTGCATTTCTCTGTGCAGGTCAGTACGTGTGTCATGAAGGGAAGAAAGAAGAGTCTCAGAAAGCAAACCAATGTGCAGATACTTTTTGACTTATGATGAAATTATAAACTCATCAAAATTTGTTAAACCCATCAAAAATTGAAAATTGTATGAGTTGAAAATGTAGTGAATACATGTATCAAACGCACTAGTGTATGGACACGATACCCTGCCGAGTGGTCTTTGCTTCCTCTCGTAATCACAGGGCAGAGTAGGAGCTGGGTTCCCTATTGCAGCCCAGATTCCCCAGAGAGGACCTCACACACATCACCAGCCAGGGGAAAAGATCAAATTCCAGGGTTGAAACATAGTTTCTATTGAATTCATGTTGCATTTGTACCACAATAACATTGAAAAACCATGAGTTGAGATGTCCTAAGTGAGGTGCTTTCAAAGCCTTGACCCAAGAATCGTGTAAAGCATTTCTAGAAAGACATGGGACTTATCTTTCCCAAGATTAAAATAAAATCATTTTTATCTGACAATCGGAAGAATAGGAAAGCTTCAGTACTTCAAGTTCTATGTCATTGTGGCAATAGCTAGGGATAAAAATTCCTTGCACTCTAAGACAAAAATTTCAGAGAAAAATGATCACGAGCTCCATTTGTGGATGCAACTATTCTTTTGTTTTGTTAAAAATGGTGCCACAAATGGGCATGGTGAGGACCACTGTGAAAACAGCCACTCTATGTGGACGTTGGAATGCAGGTTTTCTTGGTCCTGAGGACATGTGAAAAGATAAAATAGGCTCAATGATTCGGACTATGCAACCAGAACCAGGCGAGCTAGAATAGCTTAGAGCAAAGGAAAGAGAGAGAACAGCGACTAGGGAGAGACAAGAGGGGTAAAGGGGTACATTTGTAGATTATGATGGGATAGAAGAGAGAGAAGGAAGAGAGGTGACATTTCTTTTCATATGTCTTAGGAAAGAATACTTAAATGGTACACCTGAATTTATTAAGAGATTTATGGATGGGATTTACCTATGACCTGACCTGTGATGTGCAGCACAAACTTGCAGACTCAAGATGACTTTTAAAAAGTCAAGAAGCATATTGTCTCCTCGTTCAAGTACATGGTTCTCTCGTATCTTTCTTTGTGAAAATGGGAGAAATGTATCAGGGTTGTGAGGTGCTATCATATGTTTTAGAGGTTTATCCTGTGTGTGATTTCTTTCCTCCAATTGGTAGCCCTCAAAATGCTTGCTCACTATGGCTCAGATCTCCATGGAGCAGAAAGAATGCTGGAGCTGTTGAAACGTCATTGAACGTGATGCACTCTGTGACTTTCATGTCGTTTTCCAGGTTCTCCAAGCGCAACTTCTGGCGACTCATTTCTCTCAGTGTCATACACCTGCAAATTTAAATTCCAGGAAACCCCCTCAACACAGCGAAATTAAGTAACAATTGAAGTGGATACTAGCTACTCCAGCACAAAAGGCTTTAGTTTTGATGATGTATTTTTAGGGCTTGATACAACACACACTGATACAAAAGTCCGAAGTCATCAGAAAACACTCAGTAGTGTAATAAAGGATGTGAGAAGGGAGAAAAGAACAAAGGACTTTTCTCCAATCAAATGCAAATGCAAATGACCGCAAGATTGTGCAAACAGTCTTTGTCCTGACCATGAACATTTTCATGCAGTGAAATCCATTTTCGAGACTCATTAGCCGACGCTGTGATCTTGCTTATTTTCTATAGCGGCGTCTGGTTATTTCAAATTGATTAGGAGACCGCTGGTGTGGGAGAGCGAATCACTGAACTACCACAGGTATTTCTGTAATTGGTTATCATGCTTAATTACAAATGTTTCAGCACAACCAATTTATTCTGGACTGGATTTCCCTTGCCTTTTCTCTGCTCCTCTTGCTGGCAATGTTTTGTGTTTTCAGGGAGAGAAAAGGAGAGAGAGAGAGAGAGAGAGAGAGAGAGAGAGAGAGAGAGAGAGCAAATTAACCTTCTCTGTGCATGTTTTGGTTCTATAAACAGCAGATTAGTGACCTGATGGACTCATTCACATCATCCTATCAAGAGCAGAAGTTGAAGATGAAAGAACTGGGAACGTGTGCGTATTAGTGTGCAGTGGGCAGCCATTCATTGCAAAGGGTTCCCATCTCCTCAGGTTCTATTTTCCCCCATTAACTGGTAGTGCTGGGAGTCCCACTCTTTCATCTCCCTCACCCTGCAAAGGTGCTGGCTGACCTTCATGTATTCAGTCCACTTGCTCCTGAGCTCATCAGAAATAAATGGACTAGAATAGAACAGAATCCAAGTCCACACGGTGCTATTCACCTTCCGGTAATGGCGAAGATCTGAGCAATGGCTAATTGTGCTGGTGTTCCAGGCTGCAGACGGGCCACACATGGCTTTCTAGAGTCCAATGATGAGACGTGGGACCCTGGAAAGGGCACTGTCATCGTCCTTCCTGCCTCTTCTGGATCACTGAAGAACCGTGTGAATTTTACTGTCTCAAAGGGAGATGGCAGGAACCTGTCTTTACTTTTTATAATCAAATATCAAGAGGGCAGTTGCTACCTGGTGAGGAAGCCTCCTTACTGATAAGTCTACACACAGATCCTTCCATCGCAGAGGCAAAACATGTGTGACCTGAAGGAAACTTCAGTTTCCCATGAGGACTTTCAAACTTGAGCCTTACTATCTTACCAGTTATATGAAATCTTCAAACAAAGCAAATTTTATAAATCTGTACTGCTAAGGAAGATGGAGTGTATGTGTGTTTTTTGGGGGGTGTGGGGGGCTAGATTTCATCTAGTGTGATTCTCTGCTGGTGAAATTTACTGGACATTATCAGGAAAATATAAAGCAAATAAAAGACATGATGCTCTGAGGGCCCTTTGAAATAATTTCAGTTAACATTCTTTCTTCCAGATGAGGGAGATAGTAGAATCACGTGACTTTGGGCTGGGTCATCTAGAGTTGAAACCAGAATCTTGCTTTGTCTCAAGTGTAAGACAAGCTCCACAGAAGTTCTGATTTCCCTATATTCCTAACAAATAGCATTTTCCCCTGTCAAGCATTTTATGTCCTTATGGAGTGATCTTATTTTGCTACTATTGTGACAATAAGAATAACGGGTAACAACAGAGTAAACTGGAAGGAGTGACATTTTTTGTTTTTCAAAATTTATTTCAGCATTTAATGAAAGTGCTTGTGTTTGGTGTTTGAGCATTTGGGTACAGAGAGGAAGCACTTTGTTTTTTTTTTTTTTCTGTGGCAAAGATATCTGTTTTACAGTTCTTGGTATTTACTGTTAGCACTTCAGTAAACTTCTGAAAATCATTATCGGGGGTGAGAATTAATTTTGAGAAAACTAGCCATTGGCAATGTTCACATAAATGTATGAGAAAAACATTCCAAATGGGGATTTTATAGTCACTGAAGGAAAAGCTCTTCTGTTATATTAGAGCTGCCAAAAGAATTCAGAACTCAAAAGATCCAAATGACAGCAAAGCAGATTGAAGCTGCTCTTCTCTCCACATTCTCTCTTCTTTATACATTCAGGGCTCTGCATCAAGAAAACTTATATGCAAGGGGTGCAGAATAGATCCAATTATACACAGCTCCAGCTAATGTCTGACGCTTTTAAGTACTTTTCAGAATTTCTGTAGTTCGCTATAGAGTCACCTCTCAATTTCTCAAAGTAATGAGAAGAGACTTGGAATACATTACCCCAAAGTCCATAGAAGGAAGTAATTAGCATTCATTACCAATTTTATTTCAATGGCTAATTGCACTTCACACTCATATATTGATACAAAATCTGGACATTTGAGAAGCATCCACAGTCATTTATATATGAATACACAGAGAACAGTTGCAGAAAGTTTGGCTGCTCTAAAGTCTACAAAAATTTGTACCCAGTTTGATAGAGTGCTATGAACCATTCAAACCAGACCTTGGCACTGGAGAGTGGAGTGGGGGTGGGCTGCTGAGGCTCATGACAGATGCTGGTTAAATTGGAGGGTTAAATTGAACAGAGATATAGAAAGAAAGCAGCAGTGTGTGAAGGTGGTGGACATGATCTTATATAGATGTGTGCACTCGGACACCCAGAATGTGCCTAAAAGGAGAGGAACAAAGCTTCCAGGAATGTTGACCTGAGTGTCTCCTTTGAATGCTGAACTGGACACGTGTCTATGTGAGGGACATCTTTCGAGATTTTCTTTGAATTTTATAAAGCAGAATGCTCCAGTTGTCTTTGTTTTGAAAAGGGGCTGCAGATGTACACAAAATAAACTCTTATTCATTTTGTTTGGAGACAGAATATCGTGTAACCGAGGACAAGAATGACTTTGAACTCCTGTTACGTCTGCTCCACTTCTTACTTCCCTCATTCAGTTGCATTACCACATTATTGGAATAGGGAAAAATTACATCTCATAGCTTTATTCATGGAAATTTTCTAGAGCCTTCTTATAAGCCAGACACTGTACTGAAGCTTTTCCTTACATATTGTGATCTTACAAGAAACAGGAAGATACCAAAATAGGATAATTGAAGATTTGGGGTGTTATATAGAAAAATGATAAGTGATTCCATGTTTCTTCAGAGCTTGTATGGGTAGAGGTTCTTCATGACCTCTGTGCCTACAGAGCAAACAAAACTCAAAGAGAGGACACTGACTGTTAGGCATTTTAACCAAGTGGAGAGACAAGCAGGGAATAATGCCCTTTCAAAGAGAGCAAAAATCATTTCCCACAATTCTTCCTTCAGAACCTCTCGTGCTGGGGTTTTCTATTGGCTGAACTCAACAGGAAGCCAGAGGAGCAGGGACCACCTTGTTACAGTTCACAGCGTGTCAACTTTTTCGTGAAAGGATCAGGGTGAAGAAGGATGGGTCAAAAAGAGAGGATAATACAAGAATGCCTGCCTTCAGGAGTGTCCACCACCATGATGTCATCTCAAAATTCATGTTTGAGAACCATACAGGTGAGTTACGAAGGAAAAAAATCTCATAATGTTTCAAGTAAGTTTATGATTTGTGTTTGGCTGAATTCATTCGAATGCTGTTCTCAGGACTCTAGCAAGCACAGAAATTGCTCTCACAGGTGATTTCAAACCCAGGACTGTGCCTAGGGTTGGCAGAACTTTGACCTCAACTGAGCATTGCTGCAAGGGGTTCAGGAAGAATCAGAACCTGGTATCATGAGTCCTTGATAGAGGCACAGTGTCTCTTGGAAGAATTTTAGGTGAGGATTTCTCCACATTGAGGAGGGGAGTTCCAATGTGGGTTGAGATAGAGCCTGTGAGATGCCTACTACCTGGTAGGATTACAGTTCTATTTTCAGATGAGGAGCTGAGGTTCACAGAGGCTAAAAACCTTGCCAACTTACAGTCTTAGCTGGGAATCAGACCTCAGTGCAGGTTTGGCTCTTTCTGTTCTGTCAAAATTTGTCTCTTCTCTTCCAGACAATTCAATCTGATTTCACTACACTGTCTTCTTTTCATCTTGACAGCACTGGGATTTTTTTTTGAAAGTTGTAAATGATTCTAAAATTGACTTGGATGAAGAAATGTATGAGAAAATCATAAAAAAGAAAAAAAGGGTGAGAGCAATGCGTTCCCAGTAATAGAACATTCTAGAATCCTATAAGTATAATTCTATATGAGTGGTACAGGAATACACAAATTATATAATAGACTTGAAGTTCCATAAATTGATCCATATACCTATAATATTTTGTTGGGGCAAAGATGGCATTTTGAGGTTGTGTTGATGAGAAATTTGTTGGGACAATAAGCTGACTCTCCATTTCATTAAAAAGGTACATCATAGACTAACTGAATTCCAATGACATTAAATTTTGAAATACGGGCTGGAGAGATGGCTCAGTGGTTAAGGTACTTGTCTGCAAAGCCTAAAGACCTGGGTTGGATTCCCCAGCACTCACATAAAGCCAGATGCACAAACCGCACATGCATCTGGAGTTTGTTTGCACTCACTGGAGGCACTGGCATACCCATTCTCTCTGTCTGTCTCTCTTCTCTCTCTCTGCTTGCAAATAAAATATTAAATATTAAAATAGAAATATTTAAAATAGATTATGAAAAATGAAAAGAATAACAGAAAATATAGAATATTTTTATCTGTATATTTCACAAGTATGATATGATAAGTTCATCACAGCTATCCTACAATGAAGTGCATTAAACTTTAAACGTTTTTAAATGACATTCGCTGCCTAGTCATCTGGAAAAATAATTGCAAAATTTATGAAATAAAAATGACTAATATTTTAATATGCAAAGGAAAAAAGTCACAGGAGAGGGGAAAGGGCTTATTAACATATAATTCTGAGTAGTTTAACTTTCATAGCAATCAAATGGATTCATATTACATCAAAATTTATAGAAATTTAAAAAATTTACAACATCAACAGAGACAAGGAGGGTTAAGAGTTGAGTCTTTATTTAAACTACTTTAGTTAGAGTCAACATTTTAATTTTTGGGGGGAATTATTTGGTATTATATACTAAGTTTTTACTTCTAGGAGGTTGTCATGAGGCTATAACTCAACAAATCACATAAAGGTAAGCATTGCAGTGTTATTTTTTAATAGGAAAGACTGTTCAATGAATTGCTAACTATTCATAACCTGGATAGCTAAATAATTAACAATTATTATACACTTATAACAGGGAACGCTACTTAGCCACAAGAAGGCAAGTATATTTATTGATTTCAAAAGACATCCATGGCATGCTTTCAGTTGAAGACTGAATTATAACCAGATTAACTGTTAGTTTTATAAAAGCAACATACTTAGAAAAAAATTGGGATGTTATGGCCTAAAATACATACTGTGATTATTAGTTGACTAGCACAATTTGGAATGCCCTTGAGTTTTTACTTTATCCATTTCTATAAGTTATTATTTAATGTCTGAATGCTTTGATCCCCCCTGGATTAACAAGTTGGTAGCCCACCTGGTTCTGTGGAGTATGGCAAATGGAAGAAGGGAGGGTCATTGGATTTGCAACACAGTTTTGTTTTTGAAAAATGGCCATCGGCATGTGAAGCAGGTGTGCAAGGTTGCCTGCATGGAGTCCGATGGAGCCATGAGGATGAACTGTGGGTTGCAATGGAGACCCAGTGAATTCCAGGACTATGGATGGGTGCCAAGGCGAGCTGTCAGCACCGGATGACGTTTTCCCGGACTGTGAGTAGCCGAGCTGGAGGGGCGGAATTGAATCTCTAAGAGACTTGTGTTATTGGTTAAGAATCATTGAGCTTGGAGTTAGAGATTGATGGTGCCCTGTTTGTCTTGAATCTTGTATTGTATTGGTCAATCTGTTTTTGCTGTGCCTCATGTTTTGCATTGTGAATGTTCTGTGCCATTATGGGTTTATTTTTGGTATTATGACTCAGTTGGAAGCTGCGGGGACTTAAGAGTTGAGCTGAACATATTGTGTTTATATCTTGAATGATTATTAGTTTGTGGGGGCCAGGGGCGGACTGTCATGGTTTGATACAGGTGTCCCCCACAAACAATTGAATGTGTTCTGATAGATCGATCCTCAGCTGATGGCAGTTTGGGTTTTACAACCTCGATGAAGTTTGTTGTTGGGGGCAGGCTTATGGGGTTATAAGCCAGCTTCCCCTTGCCAGTGTTTGGCACACCTTCCTGCCGCTGTTTGCAGTGCTGTGGCAGAGGTGATGTCCAGCCCTCTGCTCATGCCATCATTTTCCCTGCCAGAATGGAGTCTC
>PVHP010026192.1:0-24859 GCA_004024765.1 Zapus hudsonius
GCAGACTAGTAGAAAGAAGTGAGAGGTCATGAATGAGGGGTAAGGGATGGGGGAGGGGAAAAGCTTAAGCATGAGGCTAAACCAAATTGGGTTCAAAATCATAAAATCCTCACGAGCATAATGTAATGTGAGCAAGTAGTGGGCATCAACTGGTAAGAGGGGTCATGACTAGTAGGGGAGAGAGTCTAAGCCTGTGAATAATGGATCAGTCTGACAATCCCTGGTCCCAGTCACTGGTTCCTTCCCTCACTCAGCTGTTGACCAAAGTGACCCATGAGGTTCCAAAAAGAAGACAGAATTCTGTCAAAGCTCTTGAGACCCCTCCCCAGGCCTGAGGCAAAACCCTGTTGCTGAAGAAACCACAGAATGCCATCGATCAGCATCAAGAGACCTGTCAAGGTCCTGAATGGTAACCAGCCCACAGATGGTAGTTAGTGTAGTGCTGGAAGACACTGCATAAGCTGCCAGGAGAAGCAGATCAATGACAGTGGGAGCTGACAGAAACCACTGGCATGAAACACAGCCTGCTGCCATGAGTAGGCTGACCACAGCTCTTACTGGGAAAGAACAGCGAATCAAGAACGGTGCACTTGTGCAATGGAGGAGCCTAGGCCTGGGGGAGACAATCAACAGCTTTTAAATTCGGCAAAATATTCCACTTAGTGAGGGGGAGCCCTTAACTGGAACTGGGGATTTAGGGTGATATGCACTGGATCCCGGACTCTTGTGCTCCCAAGAAAAGATGCACTATGGGAGCAATTGATGGGGAGGCTACTAAAAATGGAATCTAGGTAATCCAGAATTGTGTATATGTGTTAACCTATACTGATCTCACTCTCGGATGGAGATTGTGTTTGTATTTTTCAGGATGCAGTGAGAGAGCTGTGGCCCATCTAACCCTACCAACCGACCTCAGGCAGAAAGCTGAGATCCTGGAAAGAGATGAGCCACCACAGTCATATCATGGAGGATCCATAGGGAACCCTGCAGAGAATGATGGGATGAATAAGGGACCCACAGCCACAGCCATTCAATCAACACAGGATAACCCAGTGAGACAGAAACCAACGATTTTCGACACAAAGACCCCTAAGTTCTCAACATTAAAGCAGCCTTAATACTCACCCACCACGACTCAGGGAACTGAGCAGAAGAGGGGACAGAAAGATTGTGAGAGCTGTGGTGGGGGAGACTATCCAGAGGCATGGCACCCCTCAGTAACAACACACTTAGGCCAGGAGAACTGGGATGAATACTAGGCTATCCATGGTCCCCTGCCACAAGGACTGATCCAGAAGACCCACGGAGGAGGATATCCAGCTGATTGGGGATGGGGAAGAGGGGCATTGGGGAACGGTGGATAACAACTCATTGTTTGCCCACAAAATAATGTAACTCATTATGGACAATAAAAAATAATAAATAATTTTAAAATCTGCAGAAAAAAATACTTCATGACTATCAAAGATGTTGCAATCTCAATGCCTTCCAAACCATCATGAAGTCTGGTGGGCCATGCAGCTTCTGCTATTTCACTTGACTCCCCACAGGCCTCACACCTCCTGAAACCAAATGATTTGGCAAGATTCCTAAGAGCAGCTTAAGCCCCTACTCCCACACAGAGTGTTCTGTAAGAAGCCAGGCTTGCTTTGAACACTCCCTCATCTTCTCTGGATGTGGGAATGCTTTTCTGCCCTGATTTTTTTATGAAGTTGTAAATTAGGTTAAAATGAACATCAAAGGACATCCTTTCAAAGTGACAAGAAGTTACAAATGGGCAACAGGAAAGGGGAGGAGGAGATTTCCTTACAGATGGAAGGGTTTTTAGGATGATTTTACACACACACACACACACACACACACACACACACACACACACACACACACACACACACAGAGAGAGACAAGTTTCTTCAATATATCTCCTGTTCGATGGTACTCTGTACAGCTCTTTTAGTATATATTACAGGCAAGTGCCTTAACCACTGAGCAATCTCTCCAGCCCTTTTTTGGATCTTTTAATCTGTCCTAGAAGAGTGTGGCTTCACAAAGCTACAGTTCAAGCTTTTCCCATTCCCTGACTCTCTCCATAGGCCCATTAGCCCAAGGCTGTGTGATGGTTCCCAGCAGTGCTTTCAGCAGTCCCATCAATCCACTGTGCTGACTCCCCTTCTCTCGTTGATTTCTAGGTTCCTTCATGCAGCCTCTGGGGTTTACCATGAATTTCCCACAAGATTAGGTCCCCTGAACTTCTCAAATGAACACACTTATACAATTCCAAGATCCACAGAATAAAGCCCAAAGTATAAGACCACAAACGAGTTGATAAACACATTTCCTTTCCTTCATGGCCACGAAAAGTTCCTTTCTAGACCCCCTGTCTCAACAATTGTTCTTTGTTTATATGAAAACACATTTCCTACATTCAGCTTGACTTTAGACTATAGTAAGTATTCAATAGTTATTGTTTAAGAGATATCAATAAAGATACTTTATGCAAATGGAGCAGAGAACATTAAATTATTATCTCCACAGTCCTAGATGTGATCACTGCCATTTGACTCATCAGATCCCTCCAATATAGTTTCCTTGAAGACTTGCCTTTCAGCCTGGGTGCCTCATATTCCTATCACTTTGTTCATTCTGAACTGCACAACAATTGTCTTAGTGTTTTGCCTTTAGTGAGCATGTGGCTATATCTCTGCTCAGGTTCTGTAGAGGCTTAAGAGACACATATCAGCTCTTGGGGTCAGCCAACTTCCACTAGTTCTATAATTAAACCACCAAGAAATTCCAAATGTACAGAAATAAAAGAATTGATTAGAAATCTACTTACCAAAATATTAGCATGAAGTTTGATGAGAAAATGCTTTCTCTTAAAACTCAATTTGCGGATCTTAGCCCAGTTGAAAGTATTGATCTTTGTATTTCCCTGTAATGAAATGCATAACCAATTTCAGAATGTGTCAGCATGAGTTGCTTTGTAACACAATGCAAATGTTAGAAAATACACTTCACTCGAACTTGGTGGTCAAAGGTACATGCTTGCAAAGTCTATTGGCACAGGTTCCATTCCCTAGTACACACTTAAATCCAGATACACAAACACCTGGCTGTTGTTTGCAGAGGCACAGAGATCCTGATGCACAGACAAGAAACAAAGAAAGAAAGAAATGTATTTTAGAATAAAGCACATATATGTGGATAAATACAATGTATTTAAGTATATATTATATAATTGTTATATGCTTACAAAGTAGTAGGTTTTCTAGGCTACTACTTTGTAAGCATATAATAAGTATATATAATATACATTTAATACTATATGTAAGATTTCAAAAATAGGAAAGTGAACAGAGGTACCATGCTTCTCTCAGAAACTATGGGTTATTAAACAAAAATCCCAGTATGGGATTCCGCCTTGTGAGTTGTTGGTCAGGGAGATCCTTTATCCCCCATCAACAATATAGGATATTGCAATTGCTCTTGGTTGCCCACCAGAACTGACATGTAAGACTCTGTTGCTGAAGACAGTATGCCCTTTGGTTATAGGACAAAGAGAAATCAAGCTGGAACTGAGCTGGACGCTTCTTCCCTGCTGGCTAGTTTTCATGGTATTGGCAGATGCTCTGCAGGTAGCTAGTGGAGAAAAGTCATCAGCATTTTCACCCAGTGGTGAACTCTGCATGCTACAATATTGAACTGCCAGCAGGCAAGATGGGACCACTGGTACAATAGTGGCATGACTGTTATGTGGGTATGGTGGTTTGATTCAGCTGTCCCCTAAAACTTATGTGTTCTCGATGCTAGGTCCCCAACTAGTAGCAATTTGTGAACTGGAGCCTCCTGGAGGCAGTGTATAGTTGGGGGCAGGCTTATGGGTGTTCTAGCCAGCTTCCCCATGCCAGTGTTTGGCACACTCTCCCACTGCTGTTGTCCACCTAATGTTGGCCAGGAGGTGATGTCCACCCTATGCTCATGCTGTTGTTTCCTCCTGCCATCATGGAGCTTCCCCTTAAATCAGTAAGTCAAACCCTTTCCTCCACAAGCGGTTTTGGCAGCAATAAGAATCTGGCTGTAATAGTAAATTTGGTACTAAGAAGTGGGATCTTGCTGCTAGAACCCTGATTCTGTGGCTTTGGCCTTTTGGAACTGATTTGCAGGAGGTATGTGGATGGATTTGAAACCTTGGCATAAGAGATGCCTTGTAGTGCTGTAAATACAGCTTGATGGACCACTCTGGTGGGAGTTGAAAGACCTAAATGCAATAAGAAATATGGACTATGAGGTTTGGCTTATAAGGGTGAGAAAGAACATTGTCGGGATTAGTTTAGAAGCAGTTTGTATAAGATAGCTTGCTGCATTCTGCCTGTCTGTGTCTTCAGAACTTGTGTAGATTCACATTGTATGGTAATGACCTGATGTGAGCAGATGGAGATAGCACAGAAAGAAATGAAATCTTTGGGCTGAAACTACTGCCCATTCAGTTGATACTGTTTGAGAGATTACAATCATTGAAACTGGGCCAGGTGATTTGCATTGGGACAGCAAAAAGAATGTGGATTCTTTTAAAAGCAAGGAGCCTGAATGCTGAAGGAGGTTTCCTGCTCTTCAAAATTGGCTTTATTCCCCCTGGATTACCAAATTGGTGTTTTACCTGGTACTATGGAATATAACAAATGCAGGAAAGAGAGGGCCATTGGCTGTGCAACATGGCTTTTTTTTTTTTTTTTTTGGAAATGGCCATGGGCAGTGTGAAGCAGGTTTGTTGGATTACCTCTGTGGAGACCAGATGGAGCCATGAGGATGAACCATGGGTGGCAATGGAGACCCATTGAAGATGTCAGGACTATGGGATGACTGCCAAGGAGAGCTGTGGACACCAAAAGGAATGTGCCTTAGAGTATGAGCAGCCAAGCTGGAAGGGTGTAATTGGAACTCCAGAGACCAGTCACTGGTTATAATTATTGGACTTGGAGACTTGTCACTAGTTAGAGTTGTTAGTCTTGGAGTTAGAGTTTGATGTTTATCTTATTTGTTTTAAATCTTGTATTGGTTCATCTGTCTTTGTTATGTCCAATACCATCTTTTGCAGTATGAATGTTTATTCTGTGCCAATTTTTTGGTATTATGGCTCAGTTAAAAGGCCTTGGACTATGGCTATGTTTGAACATCATTGGAATTGATAAAAACTTTGATGTTTTAAAAGCTGGACTAAATGTATTGCATTTTACATCATGGATGGTTATCAGTTTATGGAGGCCAAGGCCAGAATGGGGTGGTTTTGATTCAAGTGTCCCCCATAAACTTATGTGTTCTAAATGACAGGTCTCGAGCTGGTGTCAATTTGGGAACTGGAGCCTCCTGGAGGCAGTATATTATTGGGGGCGGGCTTATGGGTGTTACAGCCAGCTTTCCCTTGCCATTGTTTGGCACACTCTCCTGTTGCTGTTGTCCACTTGCTGTTGGCCAGGAGATGATGTCCATCCTCTCTGCTCATGCCATCATTTCCCTGCTGTCTTGAAGCTTTTCCTCAAATCTTTAAGCCAAAAATAAACCCTTTCCTCCTATAAGCTGGTTCTGGTTGGATGTCTGTCACAGCAAAGAGAAACTGACTGCAACAGTGGGTATCAAATCATTTTCTGATTAGAGCTGAGGCCCTCTCCACAAGAGAGTATTCAAGCCTGGTTTTGTGAACCTGGTCAAAGCTCATGAGAGAGGGAGAGGTCATAAGCTCTAGCAGGAACTTAGTACTGTAATTTTGATAAATGGATATACTGTCAAGCTACATACTAAATATTATATAATATACTAAATAAGCTAAATATTAATGCTTATGTCCATAGATTAGTGCTGCCCTTGAGCTTTTGGTTTTTTTTTTTTTTACAGTGGGTGGCAAATAATGTAGACATAAAACTAATAAAACAGTCAAAGGGCTGAAAATAGGTGACTTTCAAGTGTTCATCCCTATATAGGACAACTATCATCATCCCCTCCAAGGCTCAGAGGACATCACAGAAAGAGAGAAGAAAAAAATAAGAGCTGGGGGATGGGGAGGTGTGCTCTCCAAGTCTGTTGTCTGGGCACGTCATGGCCATTGCACTCATGAACTGCCAGCAGCTGTGGCTGCCTGCACAAGACAGGGCCAGATACATTCTGTCACCTTTGGGAATGGGGATCCCAAGGCTGAACCCTACCCTGAGGAGTCAGTGGCAATTAATGAATGCTATTGGGGCTGTGGGGAGGATTGAGGAGTCATTCTCTTCATTTTTCCAAGGGGTATAACTACTGTGGGAAGAAGAGGTCTAGCAGGAGTTGAAAGGAAATAAGTGAAGACAATGGGTATGCAATATGATAAACATACAATATGTACATGTTTGAAATTGTCAAAGAACAATTTTTTTAAAAGCAATGCAAAGAGGTACTCAGTACTTAAATATCTGTTTGGCTGAATTCGGGATAGGGAAAAAAATCTTTCTAAATAAAATCAGTTATCGTAATCCCAATTTTCCACAGAAGTACACTGTGAGGAAACAGTACCAACATGGTGGCCTTGCTTTCATCCCCTCCACATATTCTTCATGCAGTAGGAAATGGTAAAAATGCAGGAGTTGGAGTGGAATTCATAACAATTCCCTCCTGGAGGAACAGGTATGCCTATAATCCATAGAATCATTTGCCTGTCGTGTGACTCTCATGCTGAAAAGTTTACAATGAAATAAATTAGTGTACCCTGATTCTTCTGAGCAACTCCCTTTACCTGACCTACTTTGTGACTTCAGTGCTTTGACTTTGTCTTGAGGGTGAGTGAATCTAAAGTCACACCTTCTCTCTCACAACTGTTTATTCACAAACTGACCTGTGGATATGCTTATCGTGTTTTACAGAAATTTATTTATTTATTTATTTATTTATTTATTTATTTATTTATTTATTTATTTATTTGAGAGAGAAAGATGCAGAGAGATAAATAGAGGTATGAGTGAGTATGGGCACACCAACTCCTTCTGCCACTGCAAATGAACTCCAGATGCTTGTGCCACTTTGTGCATCTTGCTTTTCCTGGCTACTAGGGAATTGAACCCAGGATGTCAGGCTTTGTAAGCAAGTACCTGTAACTGCTGAGCCATTTCTCCAGCCCCTATCTTCTAGATAAATCATACAAAAGATTAGGCAAGTATCACAGAACCTTGATTTGGACCATACATCACTGAATGGTCAGAAGCATGAAGATACCTAGTGGAATGGAAAACTACTCAGAGTTGGTATCAATGATGATAGAAAACCAGAATGTTCCAAGTTGGTTTCTAACCTGGAAAACAAAGTCTTATGAAAAGGGATGATCCGGGAAACAGCAACTATTGCTGGCAGAGTTGGGGACTAGATTGATCCCTATCAACTTCTTTTGGTTACTTCCAATGAAAACACTAGTGTGTAAAGGTATATCATATCACATTTTGTATTCCTCACATTATGTCTTGAAGATTAGGAAAGTAATACAGTCTAAGATGGTTTTCTTTGTTGTTTTTGTTTTGTTTTTCGTTTTGTTTTGTTTTTCAATGTAGGGTCTCACTCTTATTGCCTAAGCTGATTTGGAATGCACTATGTAGTCTCAGGGTGGCTTGAACTCAAAGCGATCCTCCTACCTCTGTCCCTTGAGTTCTGGGATTAAACGTGTGCACCACCACAGTCACCCTAACTTGAGGTTTTTGTGCATGCCCCAATAGACTGGTCTTGAAGTTCTAAAGAGCTTCTTGTCTTTATCTCCCTGTCATGCTGGCCTATTCTAATGTGAGAAGTCATAAAAAATCAAGACAGTATATTACAGGCTGCACACAGAAGCAAAGCACACTGTGTGCAGGGTGCTTACTTGCAACATTTCCAAACATTACTTCCTTGTGGGAAGAATAAACATTGTGATACCCATCTTTGAGTCATGACAACCAACCCTGGGGCAGCTGACAAGAAAAAGAGTTGTCACCCGTAACACCAGTACTCCCATGTGAGCCACAGCCAGGTGGATCTGCATTCCTTCTCCATCACTGGCAGGCTGAGGCCTGATGCCATACATATCCAGCTTCCTCGCTATGTCCAGTAGCAGAATGTCTGATTCAGCAGGGCTCTGACCACTGTAAATGGACAGGATTAATGAGCCCAATAAATACAGCAGGAACCGCACTCCCTGTTCCCCCACCCAGCCCCACCAGAGCTCCATGGGGAACTGAGTATTTCTCCAAACTGAAGCTTCCTGGGTTTAAGGGCTTGTTTTTAAAAGTCCACGCTGGCTTTTGTCTTCCCCTGGGGAAGCAGGTGCCAGCGAAAGTACTTACGTGTGCTGCTGGTGAAAGTTCATGATCTTGCTCTCTAAACAGTCTTGGCTTGGTAAGTACTGGGTTTGCGCCAGGTGTTTCTTAACCATTTCTCCATGAAAGTCTCCTAATTCTGCTGCACGATTTAAAAAAGTGGGGTTGTGGGGACATTTTCACATTTCCATTGAGGAGTTAAGCAATAGAGCACCTGACATACTTTTTGATGTCCCCCAAACAGCCCTGTCTTTGTAGCCTATGTGGCCTCATGCATTCTATCCTATACTCTATGTAGATCTGTATTTTCACAGAGGAAAACAAATGGACTCTTTTTCAAATCAGAAACAGTAGATTGCTGTGAAGTCTCAGTATAGTAAGCTATAGCCCTAGTATAGGTCTGAAAGGCTGCAATATCACAGAGACAAATGTTATAAACACTGACTGTTAGCATATTGGCCCAAATTCCCACCTCTCTCTCCTGCAATTTCCTCTTACTGGCATCCTCACTTCCACTATTTCCTTGTCAGACCGATTTTCACCACAGCACCCACCTTGATCCACGTAAAACCTAAGTCAGGCAACTGGGGAGATGGTAGGGAGCTGGCTTAGAGAGTCAAGCACTGCTATGCAAGCATGTGGACCTGAGTTTGGATCCCCAGAATTAGGTGAGCATGGCGATTTGTGCCTGTAATTCTAGCACTTGGGAAGAATTGTCAAGGATGAAATTGGGCACCCCTCAAAGAGGTCATCTAGGAGTCTCACACCCTTGACTGCAACCTGAAGAGGCAACTAGTGGAGAAGGATGCTTTTTCTATCTGCTATACCTCATTACTCACACCTCAGTTCCAAATACAACACTAGATGTGTGGTTAATGACCTTGACATTTGGACCCTACCATGATCTCTTATGCTTGAGCTACATTAGGTCGTTTTACATCCTCTATATATGTTGTTTTTAGTACCACTACCACTTCTTCATGCTGTTTTCTCTGCCTATCACCATCTATCCAATTCTTATGTGTCCTTTTATGGTCTCACAAAAGAGCTGTCTCCTCCATCAGCCTTTCTGCACTCATGTTGCTCTTATTGTCCATTGCCTTTCTGGGACCTTGGAAGCTTGCTTTGTTTGACCCAGCTGGGAGTCACTTCATAAACACTGATTCAGATATCATCCCTATCCAAGCACTTCATTCTCGAGCTACCAGTGAAATCAGAAATCTATCATTTATGGACTGATAAGAAGGTAAGGAACAGAGGTCCAAACTTAACTCACAAAATAAATGAAAAACTGAAATTATGATCCCGCAGGATTCCAGGGAACAGTGTATTCTTGGGAGGCCTTTCAAAAAGAGAAATTCCCACTGGTCTTAGAAGAGGAGATGCTATCTGAATTGCCCAGACCCTACCCTCCAAGTTGCAGGAACAGCATGGCCTGCCTGGTGTCATTCCCTCCCAGGTTTCCTTTGCCCTGCTTTCAGTATTCCACCTGATCTAACAACTTGGCTGCTTGGGTATGAAGATCATGAGTAGAAGTATGGAGCCTTCTCCTTTTAGCCTTTTTCTGCATGCTCTGCATTATGGATCCACCAGAAAGAACAATACAAAAATCATACTGAAAGTGACACTGTGCTGCAGAGAATACAGAGCTAAGGTGCATCATGGAGCAAAGGGAACTGGGTGTTGCCTGGCCAAGTCCATGTCTAGACTTATCCAATCCAGCTCTTGGACAGAAATTCCAGGGGTAGTGGTGAGGGGTGGACTGGAATGAGGTTGAATAAAGTCATCATTTATTTTTACTGTCCAGATATAACTCCATGATAGGATATTCATGTCACTAGTTTGAAGACAAGGATATTCATGCTCAGAGAAATAAGGGAGCTCTCCCTGCAACAGTGAGGAGGTCGTAACAGATAAGATTTGATCCAAATCCTTATGGCGGCAACAAAGCATGCTTCATTTTACCTCAACGAGGCCATCTTAAGGCTAAACTCAGGGAGCTAGGGAAATAGCTCACTTGATAAAGTGTTTGCTCCATAAGCAGGATAACCTGAGTTTGATCGTCAGAACCTACATAAAAAGGCCAAGAATGGTGTTCCAAATATGTCTGTAATTCCAGTGCTGAGGAGACAGACACAAGACAATTTCTGGGGCTCAATGGACAGCCAATCTAGCCTAATCGATGAGCTACAATGTGATGAGAGACTCTATCTCAAAAATAGTGGGCAAAAAAAAATAGTGGGCAGTCAGGAGATATTGCAGGGGAAGTGGAGACATGAACACTTACTGCTAGCCTGACAACTAACCCCAGAGTGATGATGACAAACACATTGATCAATCAAAACCCGTCAAAACAGAAATCCAGGGGCTATAGAGAACTCAGCACTAAATCAGACTGCCAACAGGCTTGCCATGGCTCAGGGAACATTGTGAAAGAGGGGGGTGGAAAAATTATAAGAGCCACAGAGTGGGTAGGAATATCCTGAGGTAGGTTCCCTGCTACTCCACAGGGACTGACTGAGGCCTTCATGCTCCATAGTGAATATCATAACCCCACTGAAGAGGGCACTGCTTTCTCACTACACAGCCATCATGGTGCCTGCCCTTGTTTGGAAGCCATCCTTTACCTAAGGCAGGAAAATCGTGGCTGTAAAGAAAATGAAAAAAATCTCTGGAGTTCATCAACTTCAGCATCCAACTAGTTATAAAGGTAGGAAGTACATGCTGGGGTACAAGCAATCTTTGAAGATGATCAGACAGGGCAAAGAGAAATTGGCCATCCTCACCAACTGCTCAGATCTTGGGAAACCTGAGATGGGATACTATGCTCTGTTGGACAAAACTGGTGTTCATCACTCTGGGCACAGCATGTGGTAAGAGTGTGCACACGTTGATTCTTATTCTGGCATTATTAGAAGCATGCCAGAGCAAACTGATGAAAGCAAGCCATGAAAAATTTTGCTTTAATAAAACATTTTTTTTCAAAAAATAGTAGACAGTGTTCCTGAGAGACAACACCCAAGATAGTCCTTTAGCCTCCAAAGGCGTGCAAACATGCTTGTACATATGCCAGGCAGATACTGGGGCTCTTCATGATCTTTGCTGGGATCTTTCCTTGGCTGATATGTTCCAAAGTATATGTTTGGTACTTACATTGTAAGATGTGAGACACCATTAATGCAGTACAGTTGTCATTGCAAGGAAGCCTTCCCAGAGCCAAATCTTCCTTTATTTGAAGAGTAAAAAGATACCTGCAAAGGAATTGGAAGAGAAAAATCTCTAGAGTAAGAAACAGGAGTGAGAAAGAAGAATTTCCTTTTCCCTAGAACCATGATGATTCAAGAACAGATCAACACCCAGTCAGTCAGATTCATTTTGCAGGATAGTGAGTAATGCCCAGGTTTGTCTCACCTACAATCCAGCTCCAGCCTACGATTTGGCTGACCCAGCACATTGACAGGTTCTGCAGCTCTTAGGAAGTGTGCTGGCCAAAGCCTACTTCCAGCTTAAGGGTCAACCATTTTCTGGTGGTTTCTGCCACAGAGCTAGAGAGGTAGAGAGCCCTCAGCAAGCATGAGTGCCCTCAGGAGGCCAGCCCTGCACTGCCCACACATCGCTGTCTACCACAAGGGCAGAGGCAAAAGGAACACAATTTATCACTGTCTTTTACAAAGAGGCCAAGGAGTTTAGCCATTTGGGCCAGGTCATATCACTCAAAGACATTGAAACTTCAGCTAGATTCAAGGTCCACTACTGAGTCTAGGGTGCCTCTGACCAAAGACTGTGCTTCAGTAATCAAAGCCTTAAGCTCATGGCTATGCCCACATTATTCCTTTGCCTTCATTGCTACCCTGGTATGATCAGAGCCTAGCTGAGCACTTTACAAACATTGGGTATGAAATTAGTGGTTACTGAACAGGGTTACCTACACACCCCTATTTCTTCATTGACATTTCATCAGGTATGAAGTAACTACTGTGCACATTCCCTATAGAAAATGGGATTTTCTAAATAAAGTGGGGTTTTTTTGTCAACTTTTTGGTATACAGTGCTTTGAAGGTAATTTGGTGGATGATAATTGTGGGTGATAAATGAACATTCATATTGAAAAACCTTACCAGGTAATTATTCAGTTTATAAAAGCATAAATCACTATAACCCTTCCAATTATAAGTGCCCGTAACAGAAGTAGTAGTGATTCCACTGGAAAAGTTATATGCATACAACTCTCACAAATCCTTGTACCAGTTCCAACCAAGGAATCTTTGTAAACTCAGCTACAGGTAAGTATTGTTGTTTGAGAAGAGGTCTTACTATTATGTAATACTATGTAGCCCAGGCTGGCCTAGAACCCATGACAATCTTCATGCCTCAGTCTCGAAAATGCTGGGATCACAGGTGTGATCCCACACTGGTTCAGTTAAGTATTCTTAAATGGGCCCATAGGGGGAAATTAAAGGAAGCTGAACATTTTATGCTGTGCTTTTAAATATAACTGTGAATAGCAATAAGCAGCTCAGTTGCAAATGGGAAAGTAAACTTCATTTTGTTCCTAGCAAAGAGAAAGGACATTTTTCATTATTGGACTATTCTTTGCTCTTAGAAAGGCAACTGTCTGTGAGAAGCTGATGAGTCCTTTATCATCAAACTGGTTTTCTCATATTTTTGAGAAAGTTAACCTCCATCGGTCACAACATAAAATTCAACTGTTATATATATATATATATATATATATATATATATATATATATATATATATATATATATATATTTACATACATATAGATAGATGATAGATGCATAGATAGATACCAAGATATCAATTTATATGGGAAAGTGACCGACAACTCTCAAATGTAGTGAGAATTAGAAAAGAGGGAAGAAGGGAGGGAGACACTTCTACAAAGATCCTGCATGAAAGTCCCCCTGTGCCAAAGATGTAAGAGTTAACCAGCCATGAACCATTTAGAAGCAGAAACTTCAGAGAGAATAATTGCCAACAATTTTGATTTTGACCGAGTCTTGTTACTTCTCTGTAAACCAAGAGGGCTGGGCAAGGAAATCTCCTTGATCCACTATATGTTTAAGTCTAAATCTAGAATGCATTGTTAGGTTGTGGTGAATGCTAGAGTGTCAATGTAGGGGCACTGTTATTCATTATAGGTGATCATTATAGAATGCACGCACATACACACACACACACACACACACACACACACACACACACACATTTTCAATGGCCTTGGGAATCTCGTGACATCATACCTATTTTCACTGCAACACAAAGGCTATGGAAGAGAACATGTTGGGGAAGTCAATGGCATAATGCTTAATGTGCTACCCAGGTTTGCCACCAATTCTAGACCTCCACCCTTTGCAGGTCCAACATTTGTAGCACCTTGGGGAACCAGTCAGACACTCCTTCTCTGTAACTGCTCACCATGTTCCAGAGAGTGAGTTGAAACTAAACATTATAAAGGAGAGCCAGAGCCCTTTCCTCCATAAATGGAGAGTGAGGATTCACAGGTAACAACATGCAGCAGACACACAGGTAGGATCTTTACCTTGTAAGTTCTTCCCGAAGATGTCCAGGGTCCGCTGGGAAAAATTTCACCATAAATTTGAAAACAACCTCCTTAGGATCTTAAAACACAATATCTTCAATAAGTTTTATTTAAATGTCCATCACAACAGTTACAAATACATATACACCCACACATGTCTCTACTTCTCTCCCCTCTCCATTACCCTTCCCATAAATTTTTCTTTAAAATTTAAATTTCCCATGTATAGTGTTATTATTTCTGGACTGTGAACAGCAATTTGGAATTATATACCACCCCCACCCCCTTAGTAACCTTTTTCCCTTTGAGTTTCTTTTGTAATCATATCTTGGCCTTTTGGCTAATATCAAGTGAGTTTCTTGTGTAAAACTGTGTTACTTTGCACGTTACTGTGTTTTCTCTTAAAACATGTCCCACTTAGGAAAATAAACCAATTGCTTTTTGGGATTCTATATTTATACCTGAGGGAAGGGCCCAGCTTCAGCTGCAGCAAATGAATAGACGCTTTAAGGATTTCATAAAAAGGAACTAGAAGCAGTATGGACAGATGTCTCTAAAAAATTAATTTATTTTCACACCTACTTGTATTTGAAATTAATAAACTTAGGCTTATGGGTGCTGCTCAGTAGTAGGGTGCTTTCCCAGCATGTACAATGTCCTGGGTTCTATTCAGAACCAAAGGAGGGAAAAAGAAAATGAAAAAACAATTTAAATCAAAAATAAGTAGTGTTCACAGCATTTGTTCAATACTTATTTCCTGGGTGCCTTTCACGTGCCCTGTATTGTACTAAGCAAATGCTAGGAGTAAAAATACAACAAAGAACTCCCAGTTTCATAGGAGAGACAGATATCTAGGCAGACCAATTACAGCACTCCAAAGCGCTATAAGTACTGAGTACTGAATGGGGAAGTAAATAGGGAGAAAAGAGTTTAGAAAAGGTCAAAAAGTCTTCCTAGGGTGATTGACGCCTATGTGGGGCTTCTAGACTCAGCAAATAAAACTGTAGGACTCCCAGTTTGATTTGAATTTCAGGTAACAACTGCACAGGATATAGTTACACAAAAGCTTACTCCATTCATCTGAAAGTCCAGTTTGGTTTGACAACCTGTACTTTACCTGTGGATTCTACACATGAGGTTGGTGGTGTCAAAACAGAGGTAGGAATAAAAATGGTTATCAGAAGGGAAAAAGCTTGGAGGGAGGTGAGGGTCCAGAGCTTTGTATATCATGCTAATAACATTGGACTTTAAGGATAACAGGGAGTTGTGGAGGCATTTTAAGTAGAACAAAGACATTGTCAGGGTTCACATTATAATAGACTCCCTCTGAGAATTATATAAATGATGGATTGGAGGTACCAGTTGGGAAACTGATTAATCATGTGACACAATCACCACACACAGGGCACACAAAGAACTGTCAGAGGTACCCACATGTGAAGAAGGACAGACCTTGAAAAGGAACCAAGAAGAGACACTGAAAGCAGGTGTCTCAGGGTGCTGCATGATATCCACCAGGCTAAGAAATATCTTTGGCTTGGTTAAACATGCAGGTCACTGTCCCACCTTCAGCCCATTTTGAGCAGAACCCCAGATGATCTTAATGCACACTGAAATTTGAGTACCACCACAATTGAGCATGAAATTCAGGGATACTTAGGCCTGACCTGAAGCAAATGGGCAAGGCTTGTGATGGAATAAAAGAAAAAGGAAAAACTTCAGGCAGAAGGTAAATAATGGCATTGCAGATTGACATTAAGGATGTTTGAAGATCCATAGCATTGGAGAGTGAATTCTATTCCTGCATGCAATCCACTGAGTGGAGTAATTACCAGCATTCTTCAGAGGTACTCAAAGATCCAGCAGCCCGAGCTTCTTCATCTCAGGCAAAATTAAGACAATTTTCTCAATTACTAAATGGACTGGATGGATGAAAGTTTGAAATAAAATTATACTCAAGCTCTTTTCTCCCCTTAATATTAAGGGTATGGAATTGTGTGGGGTTACAGAAATATTTTTAAGTGTGAGCCGAGAACTCTATTCCTTGAATGATTTTTCCATACTTACTTTTTACTTGCTTTGTTATGGGCTTCAGAAGTTCCAACCAAACCTATAACAACATTAATAGAAAAATTGGTAGAACATGGCACTAGGTGCAGTTTTTTTTGCCCTTCTTGGTACCAGAAAAAGATCAGCATGTAATAAACAACTCCAATATCTAAAAGATAGTTGGAAATAAACAGGAATGTCATCACACTCAGTCTGTCCTCTCATACTTTTCCAATGACAATGTTGATCTATAAAATCTTTCTTGTTGACATTTTAATCACTGCTCCCCTGTTGCAGTATGATGACAGAGGTGTCACAGACAAGTCTCATTAGTGGCTACAAAGACTAATGAAGGCATTTGGCTCCACTTTTGAATCCTACAGCCTGCAAATGCCAGCTTAATAGACCTAACGAACCTTTCTGGGAAGGTGCCAGATTGCAAATATGCCAAGGCAGAACACAAGAAGAACCTCATGAGAAAAAGGGAAGGAAATCCCAGTAAATATTCCCAGGTGAGGTCAGGAGTCTTAACTCTGGGGGGTTGGGGTTCAGCCTCTAGAAAGTCGGAATGAATGAAACTTTGACAACAGCTCAGAGTGACAAACAAGGGCTTGAAGCAGGAGAGTTCGGGTTTGGCCAACCAAGGGGACTTTTAATAAACCAGGTTTGATTAGGAAAAAGTTCTTAAATTCAGTAATATTTTGCAAGTGTGTGTATTCATTTTTCAATCAGGGAGATGAGCCCTATATACTTAAATGCAAACTGTGTTCAGAAATAATTCTAGACACAAAGAGCCACATGATAAAACCTACTTACATTATTTCCAGAATGACTGCAGAATTCCAATCCAAAATACTCCTTTTCAGCAAGATTAAGGTGGCTGCAACTCAGGTTAAACAGTGCCTTTCCAGACGACTTTTGCTAAACAAAGCAAAGAGATCAGAGCACAGTTTGGGTTCCTAACTTGATATTGTCATTGTGGTGTGGAATAAAGGGTGGATCAAGGACTTTCTTCAAGTTTCATTTCCTATAAGCACTGTTTAGAGGGCCTGAACTCCACCAGACGATACTGAAAGACAGATGGTTTTAGCGATGCCCATAAAAATTCACCCCAATGAGAGACCTTCAGTAGAAAAAAAAAAGAGCCTTGTACTTAACTCTGAATAGATTTACAAATTTCCCCTTTCCTTGGAATTCCTCAATCAATTCATTGCACCAGCAATTTGAAGTTTTCCCCAAATTGACAGATGGTTTTTACCATGACGTAAATATGATCCCACCATGCCCTCCTTCAAACCTTCTAGGGGTAGAGTTTACCTCCTTAGCCAGGGAATCTGCAGGCTCCCTCACTCAACCTGCCTGCCTCTCCAGCTGTTTCCTGTTCCCTCTCCTTAACACTCTCCTCTCTAAGAATCGCAGCCTGTTCACAGTTCCTCCCTCACATCCAGTTGCTTCATGCCTCTGCTCATGTCATTTCTTCTCCACAGCCCATATTTCCCACCTGTCTTTGGTTTGGCTTACTCCTACTCAGCTCAGATGTTGAGGCCCCAGGAGAGCTTTCCCGATGCTATCCGCAGCAGGTTAAGCCTAGGGCAGGCTCGTGCTCCCAGACACCCTGGCTTACCTCAAACATGTCTGCAATTCCCCTTTACACTGAACTCCTTAGCAAGGACCAAGTTTTTCCTAGTTACTCCAAGTCAACCTCAGACCTTGGTACACAGTAGGAGCTCTTGACGGTTTGTTGATCTAACAGGAAATTGACCAAATTCATCATCGGATGAATCCAGTTGATATCATTTTGCAGCCTTGCACACAAAATCTGCATCTAGCATATTCTGTTCACATAAGCCACACATATTTTCCGTCATAGAGCCCACACACACTGTGAGCACAAAGCGGTGCCTTTCTTCGCTTTCTCTATCACAAGTGCTTTGAAGAGGGCCCTGTGAAAAATCTCTGTGAGCTTGCTCGCTATGGCTGGGGCTGCTTTTCAGCCACCGTCATAGCTGTTGAAGGGAGGATTGTGATGGGAAAATTGGGCCCTGGCTGATAGGCACAAAGACACACTGCTGAAAACCTCTAGTTAGAGCAGAATCACAGGGTGCCCACAGCTGCTGCTGCTGCTGCTGCTGCTGCTGCTGCTGCTGCTGCTGCTGCTGCTGCTGCTGCTGCTGCTGCTGCTGCTGCTGCTAGGGAAGCCAGGTGCCAGGGTAGCAGCGAGATCCAGTTGGAAATCACTGAGCCATAGAATTAACTGCAACCCTGAGAGGTAAGAGGTCACCCCAAGGCAGTGGCACACCAAGCAGAGCCCACATCTGGAATTTAATAGCTTCCAGGAAGGTGGCCCATCTCCTCCTCTTCTCCTCCTCCTCCTCCTCCTCCTCCTCTTCTTCCACCTCCTTCTCTTCCTCCTCCTCCTCCTCCTCCTCCTCCTTCTTCTCCCATTTCTCTACTGATCAAAAATACCCCTCTCTCTGGTCCCTTCCTCCATGCGGTTACACTACCCAGAGTTCCAGCAACTGGTTAACCAGGGTTCTATTTTTAAACTCAAATAGGCCACAGAGGTTGAAAGACATTGCACCCCCTCACACCTGGGGAAGGAGGGCTGTTGCACTGAGGGAAAGGGGGTTTCATTTGATGTGGGAGCTCATACTGGAGGTATGGGACAGGAAAGGGGAGTCAGTCCTGGGAGTGGAAGTAGGGCCACAAAGGCCAGGGGGGGGTAAGGGATTGGGGCCAGGGGCAGGGTTTTTTTTGTGTGTGTGCCTGTGTGGCAACCTTGCCTAGGGCAAGTGCTGGCACAAACCATTACAAACAGATGAAATCATTCCTATTCTTAAAATTCTCCAGACAAGAAGCTGCCACGAGATTTTTGTTAAAAAAAAAAAACACAAAAACAGGCATTTCTAAAGAAAGAGAGATGACAGCATTCCTCTTTCTTTTTTCTTTTTTTTTTTGTATTTTTTTATTGTCCATAATGAGTTACATTATTTAGTGGCCAAACAATGAGTTGTTATCCCCAATTTCCCGATGCTCCCCCTCCCCCTCCCCCAACCAGCTGGATATCCTCCTCCATGGGTCGTCTGGATCAGTCCTTGTGACAGGGGACCATGGATAGCCAATATTCAGACAGGTTCTCCTGGCCCTAGTATGTTGTTACTGAGGGGTGCCATGCCTCTGGGTCGTCTCCCCCACCACGGCTCTCACAATCTTTCCTCCCCTCTTCCACTCAGTTCCCTGAGTTGTGGTGAATGCGTATTAAGGCTGTTTTAATGTTGTGAGCTTAGGGGGCTTTGTGTCAAAAATCAATCATTCTCTGTGGGGTTCCATATGGGTTCTCCACTGTATGACTGTGGTGACTCATCTCTTGCCAGGATCTCAGCTATCTGCCTACGGTTGGTAAGGTTAGATAGGCCCCAGCTCTCTCGCTGCATCCTGAAAAATACAAACACAATCTCCATCTGAGAGTGAGGTCAATTCTGGATTACCTAGATTCTATTTTTAGTAGCCTCCCCGTCAATCACTGCCATAGTGCATCTTGTTTTGGGAGCCCAAGAGTACAGGATCTGGTGCCTATCACCCTGCATCCCAAGTTCCAGACAAGGACTCCCCCTCACCAAGTGGAAAATTTGGCCAAATTTGAAAGCTGTTGATTGTCTCCCCCAAACCCAGGCTTCCCTATTACACAAGTGCTCCTTTCTTGGTTCCCTGTTCTCTCCCATTAGGAGATGTGGTCAGCCTACTCATGGCTGCAGATTGTGTTTCATGTCAGTGGTCTCTGTTTACTCCAGCTGTCATTGATCAGCTTCCCCTGGCAGCCTGTGCAGTGCCTTCCAGCACTACACTAACTGCCTTCTGGGAGCTGGATACTGTTCCGGACCTCGAAGGGTCTCCAGAGACAGCATTCCTCTTTCTAACACCAAAACAACATTTCAGTCACAAGTATCAAATTCCATCATAGACTCATTGCTTTGCAAACAATTTAAAAAGCTCAAGATTTTCCCTTCTTCGTTTTTATCCCTTTCATTTTTATCCCTTTCATTTTTATCCTTATTTTTCCATCAGGGCACTTAATCCTCCCTGTCAAAGCTGCCACATTCCATGTGTTTGTATCCTTAAATATTTCTGTAGTCATGAAAAATATAGAGGCATTCTCAGAAGGTTTTAAATCAAAGTTTGCTTTTTACTCTCTTCCATACAATACCATACCATGTTTCTAACAATAACCCCCTAATTCTTCCGTCCCCATATATGTTGCCAAATGGTTCTCAGAAAGCCTTTGGCATTCAAACAGTTGGAGTTCAGGCTCTCTCATGGCTGGAGCTCCCACCTCCACCTCCCCTCAGGCATTTCCCTTCAGCTCTGGATGGTGAACTTTGGAACTGGCCAGCCTAGTGGAATATATTGCATAACCAAGACTAGCTTGATTCCGTCTCAACATGCAGCCTTCAAGTTTTTTCTACCATTGTGATCCAGTTTTTCAGTTTCTATGTTCCGATGATTTTTCTTGTGATATCTGCTTTATATGAAACTTTATTTTCTCTCTTCTGGACTTTGAATTCTTTGTACAACTGCTTTGCTCTTGTTTAACTTGGCTCATTTTAACATTTTTCTCTTTTTTGTTTTTACATTTCAACATTCTAATCAAACTGGTTCATAGACTGAAAGTCTGTACATCCTGTCTGTCATTCTTCCTACTTACAGATTTGAGGGTATCATGGTGTACATCTTTAATCCAAGCACTCAGGAAGCAGAGGTAGGAGGATCACTATGAGTTCGAGGCCAGCCTGAGTCTACAGTGTGAGTTCCAGGTCAGCCTGGGCTACATTGAGACACTAACTAAGAAAAAAAAAAAAACAAGAATTGAAACTCCAATCCTGGTTCCCTTTTCTTGGCCTCATCCTCTTTGGATTGCAGTAGAGAACTATTTGCTTATATAAATAAAATATTGAAACACTCAAGAAGGAAATAGAGGAGGATGTGACAAGATGGAAAGATATTCAATGCTCATGGATAGGAAGAATCAATATAGTAAAAATGGCAATCTTGCCAAAAGTGATCTACAGATTCAACATAATGCCAACAAAAATTCCAACCTCCTTCACAGACACAGTAAAAATAATCTCAAAATTTATTTGGAAGGGTAAAAGACCTCAAATAGCTAAAACTATTCTGAGCAAATAAACTTACACAGGAGGTATCACCATACCTGACTTTAAAACATACTACAAAGCCATAGTAACTAAAATAGCATGGTATTGGCAGAAAAACAGACAGTCTGACCAGTGGAATAGAATTGAAGACCAAGCCTTTAATGCAAGTAACTTCAGCTTCTTAGTCTTTGACAAGGGTGCCAACAATGTAAGCTGGGCTAAAGATAGCATATTCAACAAATGGTGCTGGACAAATTGGATAAACACATGTAAAAAATGAAAATAGATCCACTCCTTTCACCATACACTAAAATCAACCCACAGAGAATGATTGGATGTACAAGGGACCCACAGCCATAGCCATTCAATCAACAAAAGATAAGCCAGTGTGACAGAAACCAACGAATCTCGACACAAAAACCCCTAAGCTCACAACACCATAGCAACCTCAATACTCACCCACCATGACTCAGGGAACTGAGTGGAAGAGGGGGCAGAAAGATTGTGAGAGCCGTGGTGGGGGAGAATAGCAGAGACTTGGCAACCTCAGTAACTACACACTTGAGACATGAAAGCCCGGCTGAAGAATGAGCTATCCATGGTCCCCTACTACAAAGACTGATACAGAGGGCCATGGAGGAGGATATCCAGCTGACTGGGGATGGGGAAGGGGGGCAATGGGGAATTGGGGATAACAACTCATGGTTGGCCCACTAAAAAATGTAACTCATTATGAACAATAAAGAAAAAAAATAAAAATAAAATAAAATAGAATCAACTCCAAACGTATCAGAGATGTCAATATTAACCATACAATCCTAAACATCCTGAAAGAAAAAGTAGGAGGAACCCTACATGAGATAGGAGTAGGGAATAACTTCCTGAGCAAATCTCCAGTAGCCCAGGAAGTACAACAGTCACTTAACCAATGGGACCTGATCAGGCTCAAAAGCTTCTTGTACAGACAAAAACACTGTACTCAGAGCCAATAGACCCCCTTCAAACTGGGAGATGATTTTTGCTAGCTACAACTCAGGCAGAGGCCTAATTTCCAGAGCTTACAGAGAACTCAAAAAAATTAATAACAAAAACTCAATCTGCCCCCTCACAAAATGGGGCACCGATCTCAACAGAGAATTCACAGAGGAAGTATGGCCTTTTTTCACCTGAGAAAGTGCTCAGCATCCTTAAGCATCAGGGACATGCAAATAAAAACCACAATGAGATTCCACCTTACCCCAGTCATTCATAAAAAAAAAAAAAACACAATAATTGCTAGTGAGGATGCAGGAAAAAGGAACCCTCATTCACTGCTGGTGGGATTGCAAACTTGTTCAACTGCTCTGAAAAGCACTGTGGAGACTCATCAGCAGAATGGACATAGAGGTACCAATGGACCCAGCTATCCCTCTATTAGGCATCTACCCACAAGATGTCACTTCTCAGGAGAGAGACATTTGTGTAACTATGTTTATAGCAACTCAATTCATAATAGCAAAGAATTGGAATCAACAAAAATGCCCTTCCAAGGAGGAATGGATAAAAAAAGCTCTGGTATATTTACACCATGGAATTCTATTCAGCTGAAAGGAAAAATGACATATCAAAATTTAGGGAAAAAAGGTCTGACTTGGAGCAGATCCTACTAAGCTATCTCTCAAATAACAGAGAGCCAAACACGGCATATTCTCCCTCATATGCGGACATCAACCAGGCTAACCGTAAATTCTAAACAGACCAGTAGAAAGAAGTGAGAGGTTATGAATGATAGATAAGGGATGGGGTGGGGAATGGCTTAAGTATGAGACTAAACCAAAATGGGTTCAAAAATCATAAAATCCTCACTTGCTTACTGTAAACTATTGAGCAAGTAGTGGGCATCGTCTGGCAAGAGGGGCTGTGAATAGGAGAGAGAGTCTAAGCCTGGGAAAAAGTGATCAGTCTGAAAACCCCTAGTCCCAGTCACTGGTTCCTTTCCTCACTGAGCTGTTGACCAAAGTGACCCATGAGGTCCCAAAAAAAAGACAGGATTCTGTCAAGGCTCTGGAATGCCCACCCTAGGCCTGAGGCAAAACCCTGTTCCTGAAGAAACCAAAGAATGCCATGATCGGCATCGAGAGACCCTTCGAGGTCTGGAATGATAACCAGCCCCAGATGGTAGTTAGTCCAGTGCTAGAAGGCACTGCATAAGCTGCTTGGGGAAACTGATCAATGATAGCTGGAGTAAACAGAGACCACTGGCATGAAACATAGCTTGCTGCCATGAGTAGGCTGTCCACACTCCCTACTGGGAGAAAACAGCAAACCAAGAAATGAACATTTGTGCAATGGAGCAACCAAAGCCTCGAGGATGCAATCAACAGCTTTTAAATTCAGCCAAATATTCCACTTAGTGAGGGGGAGCCATTAACTGGAACTGGGGAGCGATTGAATCTAGCTAATTCAGAAATATGTATATCAGTTAACCTATACTGATCTCACTCTCCGATGGAGATTCTGTTTTTATCTTTCAGAATGTAGCAAGAGAGCTGTGGCTCATCCAACCCTACCAACGAACTGCAGGCTGACATTCTGACAAGAGATGAGCCACCCCAGACATACTGGGGAGGATCCATATGGAACCCCACAGAGAATGATGGGATGAACAAGGGACCCATAGCCACAGCCAATCAGTCAACAAAGAATAAGCCAGTGAAACAGACACCAATGATTTTCGACACAACCTAAAGCAGAAGTACAGAGATCCCCTAAGTCCTCAACAATAGAACAGCCTTAATATTCCCCCACCACAACTCAGGGAACTGAGCGGAAGAAGGGGCGGAAAGATTATGAGAGCCTTCGTGGGGGAGAATATCCAGAGATATGGCCCCCCTCAGTAACAACACACTAGGGCCTGCAGAATCGGGCTGACTCCTAGGCTGTCCATGGTCCCCTGCCTCAAGGACTGATCCAGACTGACCACAGAGGAGGATATACAGCTGATTGGGGATGGAGAAGAGGGGCATTGGGGAACTGGGGATAACAACTCATTGTTTACCCATTAAATAATGTAACTCATTATGGACAAAAAATAAACAAGAATTGAAACTCCAATCCTGATTCCCCTTTCTTGGCCTCATCTTCTTTGGATTACAGTAGAAAACTATTTGCTTCTTCTGTTAGAAAAAAAATATTTTATTTTATTTTGATGTGCTGGGGACCAAATATAGTGCCTTGTGAATGCTAGGCAAGTGATGTATATTGAGCTACACCCCCAGTCCTTATATTATTTTGAACACATGTTTTGGAACTCAGATGTATAATGCCTCGTTTCCTGAGCACTGACGCGGATTCCTGGAGTCTCCAAACTTATCATCTCGTGGAAACAATGCTATTCAAAGTGGTTAACTCTAAAAAATAATCTACCAACTTCTTATGCCATGTATCAATTTGTAAAAATAGACTTGGATTAGAAGCTTTCTCTCCTCATGTTCTAATTGGGGCAAATCACATAGCTTACAGATTGATCTACCCTTCCCAGGTACCTGAAGACAAAAACCATGTGTTTGAATATTTGGCATGAAGCACAATGCCTGGCAGAGTGGACTTTTCAGTAAATGTTTACTGAGTAAATACATTAATTGACTCAAACACCAAACTTGACTCATATGATAGCCCTCTCAGGAGGAAAACAACCACTGTATGACCTTGGGAAAATTACTGACCTTTTCTTTTTGCTTATTTTTTATTTATTTATTTATTTATTTATTTATTTATTTATTTATTTATTTATTTATTTATTGTTCATAAT
>PVHP010026193.1:0-24603 GCA_004024765.1 Zapus hudsonius
AGGAAGGAAGGAAGGAGTCTTTGCAGCACAAGCTTTATCTTATCTTACTGTCTCTGAGATATGTTTTCAGGTTCAAGTCACCCACTTCTGCAATGTGGTTAGTAGCTTTATCTAACCAGATCTCAGAGGAGGGTTTCTAGTCAATAGTCAGAACTTGAATTCCTTCCTGAAATCATATTTAACTGTTTGTTGACTAAAGTGTTGAAGGAGTGCAAGGATCTAGTCGTGTTCCAAAAAAAAAAAAAAAAGCAATCAAATTCAAGGTCATGTGAGCGGAAGCAACAATTATACCAGGACTCCCACCTACCAATGAGGACTCTTAAGATTTCATCGACTGAGCGATTTCAGAGTTTTTAACATGTACTTACACAGTTATGGCAAGAGGACGTACATCCTAGAATAGAAGATGCAGGCTTTATCCACTTCCACTGCACACAGGGAATAGTGGACATGGAGGAAACAGAACAGGTTGGGGTTGGAGAGCTGTCTTTGAGTTGTTATTTTGTCCGTGTGACTTTTATTGTCCTCTCAATTGCCCACTGAGGAACACTCAAAGCATCTGGAGCCTACTATAGTAAGAACTGTTCAATCATTTCATGGTCTTCAGCTGTTATATAAGGAAAGCTAGGTTGAAATCACACATCAGACAGGGTTCAGGCTCTTCTTTTAACCCCAGTGGGGAATCTGAACTACTTACTTGAAAATAGATAAGCCCATGCCTCTCAATGAACTTGAACCAATTTGTATGTTGGTTTCATGGAGGTTACATTGGGGCACCACACTGGTGTATGGAAAGAACCCCAATGTCAACAGATGAGGCAGAGAAGGAAAGAGGGAAGGAAGAAAAACACCAAAGTCTATAGTACAGAAAAAGGATTCAAGATGTAGGGAAGTGAAGGATGAGAAAGGGACATTCCTTTTCAAACCAGAAAAATGTCTAAAAAAGAGACACTTCATAGCTTTCAGGTGTACATTGTATTTGGAAATTAAAAAAAAACTTTTAGTATGATTGCAACTGTGGAGGAATTAACTTAATGAAATTATCAGCTATTTGTATTTGCTGGGACATGGGAAAAAGTTTCTTGACATTTAAACATTTTTCCTACATTCATTTTTGAACAATACAAGCTAACCTCTGGCCCTGCCCACATTCAGATTTTTACAAGCTCTGTCTGTATGTGTGAAGGTTAATAATGTCAACTTGAAAGGGTCCAGAATCACCGAGGAGACAAATTTCTGGGCATGGTTAACTGAGGTGGTAAGAGCCACCCTAACTGTGACAGCTGAGGTTCCAGACTGAATAAAAAGGAGAAATCTGGGGCCGGAACCTAAGTTCAATCATGGCCACCCATGTATACAACTCCAACTCCTACAGGGGGGTGGAGACAGGAGAATCTCTGGAGCCTGCTGGTCAGCCAAACAGACTGAAAAATAGCACCTGCAGTGAGAGACTCTGTCCTAAGGAAATAACACAGCAGAGCTTTAGAGGAAGACATGGTATGTTTCACTCTGGCATCCAGCCGTGTGCACAGGGAGCATACAATTGTGCACATATTCATGTGTACACACTATACATATGCACATGCCATTTTGCACATGCATGCGTGCACACACGACTAAAAACAAAACAAAAAACAAAGGAGAAAGAGAGCTGAGCACCAGAGTTCATCGCTCTGCAGATAGCTGCACCATGACAACCTGTGCCCTCAAACTGTGGACCCAAATCAACCTTCCTTCCTTGCACTGTATCTTGTCAGGCATTTGGAAGCAGCAATGAGCAAACTAATACAATGGGGATGGGCAATGTGTTGGGCTATAAGCATTTGACTGGTGTTGGCTAGTCTGTGAGCCTGAGGGAGGAATAAACAAAGATAGCTGGTAGTTTGGGCAAGAAAGTTCCTTTAGCCTTTGAGCCATCCCTCCAGCCCCCTCCTCTATATTTCTGTCTCCAAGAGGTAAAGATAGTGCTCCCTGCCAGTCACAGGCCCATGATGCCTGTTTACCCAGCACTTAGTTTTTGTTCAGAGTTATTGGCATCAAATACTCCTTCAGAATGGAATGCCTGATACCCATATAAAGTATATTCAGGTCACCCTACTTCTACCTAGCCATGTAAGGTAACAGGTAGCGTGTACTTTTGTGAAAGATGAGTGTGTCTGCGACAAGTTTCATGAGCTCACACTGCTGGAGGCTAGTGTATTCTCTTGTGTGAGACTCAAGAGCAGTCAGGAAAGGACACACATTTCTGCCTCATGTGGATCCCCATTCTAAGCTTAAACAGAAACACAGCTGAGACAGTGTCACATGATCAGCACCTGAAACCATAATTCATCTCTGGTTCATTTGAAATTTGCCCTTATCTAGTTTAGGACTTGAGGCAGGTTCACTCAGAGGTCCATGAGCTTCAGCAAACCTCTCGGTGACCTTGACCTGAATTTGAGGTTTGCATTTAGCCGTCCAGGGTTTCCATTCAGGAGTTTTGCACAAGCCTCTGCTATCTGGAGCCACAATCTGAAATCCCATCAGACTCACTTCAGACCATATGGAGGAAAGATAGCGGCCTCTGTGGCTCTGACGTGTGCCACACATTCATCCCAACGTTTCCATATCCTCAGCAGGCCCAGCTAGACTTATAAAGGGTACTGTTTTTCTTTTCTTGAGGAAAAAAAAAGACATTGGATATTAGTCTCAGTGGCTGTTAGAAACTGAACTGGTCAAAAAACCTATCAATTTCTTGACACTCCATTACATATGCTGAAGGATTGCTCTCCAAGTGTTTGCTTTTCCGACTCTTATCAGATACGTTTTCTGCTTTTGAATGCAACAATCACTCCCAACTACATAAGTATTAAGATTTTCCACTACTATTTATGATAGAAAATTCATATTGTAGCAAGTTTCCAAGAAAGCTCAATTATAAAATTTGACTTTAAAAGTCACAACAAAAAAGTAAGTCCTTTAAAACACATTCTTGAAGTGCGTAGATACAATAAATGAGGCAATATCAAATTTTATACTTTGAAAGTCTAGACCTTATACTGTTGGTTTTTCTCTGAACTAGTTACTGTTCTAATGATATCTAATTTCCATTGCAAGTTTTCATCTATTCACAAATAACTTTGTTTTTAAGATGAACTATATTTAGTTGCTTCTTTCAGTATAAATAATAGTTTAAGATGGAAAAGAGCAAACCCACACAAAGTAAAGAAATTTCTATTAGTTTTGACAATGGGAGAGATTTCATTTCCTTTGTAAGTCATGCAAATGAAGGTTTTCCTTAGTTATAGGGCTTTGAGAGACATCTGGCACCAAAATATTGGGGTTTCCCAGAGAAGAGTGCTTTACAGTTGATTTCCAAGTTATTTCTCAAATTCTTGGGAAACAGATTAGCTTTGCAGCATATCCTTATTTATTCAAACATATTAGAAATCAAAGTGAGTTTGAACTGGTAAAATGTCTGAATTGAAGACTATTTGTAAAGAAATGCATCTGGATTCCTTTTAAGGATATGCAGTCATTGAAACTTGGCTAATAATATTTCTAAGCCAAATCCTTTGAAGGAAACTCTTTCATGAATTGAAGAGGCAGTTGAGAATATATTATAATCAGCAAGTCCATTGTTTCTAATAAGTGGGGTCTTGAAAACGGTTCTGTTAAGATTTAAGATTCTCCCCAAGTCTAGTTTTCACTGTTAATTTTTTGGGGTGTGCACTTTGTGTCCCTATACAGTGTTTCATTGTAACTTGGGGTTCAGTTAATTTGTGGGAAAATAGAAACACTCTCAATCCAGCTTCTACCTCCCTGGCTAGCTCCCCTCTCAAAGCTGCCTGCCCTGTTTTTTTCTTCCTCTGCTCCCATCCTAGACAGATAAGTGAAATTCCATCAAGCCCCAGTCCATCTCTTTGCTCCCAAGTGGGCTTAGTCTCCCAATACTAGATGACCATTAAGCACACGAACCTCCTTGGTCTATCTTTCTTTATCTTCATCAGAATCCAAATAGGGACCAAGAAAATTCAAGCCAACAACTTCACTAACTTGGTTCTACACTTCCTCCATTTTCTTGGCCCAGAATCTGGCCAGAAAACTGATCTTTTGACAGCCAGCATAGCCTCTGTTGCTCAGCATTCTCCCTCCTAGCCAACCTTCTGTCAACCTATCCCTCAGAGCTGAGAAAGTACCCCTCTCTGATCACATCACTCCTCTACCATCACCCACCCCATGGCTTGTCGGACTGGGCAGATCTCTATTCAGCCTTGGAGAGCCTTCATAGAATTGGGCCCCAGTTCTTTCCAAGGCTGTCTCTAGCTTCTCCTCTGAGCCAACCTTTAGCTTGAGCAAATTAGATGATATTTGGTTCTGCAAATACATTGTAGAGTTTTAAAAGTACTGGTTTCTTCATATCTATTTATTTATTTGAGAGAGATACAGAAGAGAAAGTATGGGCAGAATAGGGCTTCTTGCTGCTGCAAAGAAACTACAGATGCATGCTCCACTTTGTGCATCTGGCGTTACTGGGGCAGCAGGCTTTGCAAGCAAGCACCTTTTAACTACTTATCCATCTCCTCAGCCCCATATTGTAAATTTTAAAACCTCTTAACATACATTTATTCTCATACCATTCTGTAAGACTGGAATGCCTTTCCTCCATTTTCCTCTCAAATTTCCATCAACCTTTCAAAGTCTAAAATAAATATGCTAGTCTTCATAGTCTCTCTCTCTTCTCTCTCTTTCTCTTTCTCTCTCTCTCTCTCTCCAAATTATGGATATATACCTAGAAGCACTGGCCATATTTATAAATGCATGATCAAGTGTCTGTCCTGTGAATGTATTATCATATATGCATATATATCTGGTACTCACAAAACACTTCACACACACTTAAACATTTTTTCACTGATATTATCTAATTTAACTCTTATAGCAAACCTACAAGACAGGCAGTATCAGCCATGGACCAATGAAGATTGTAAATCTTGAGTTTTGTGGACTGACCAAGGTCACACAGCTAAAAAGTGACAGGAACAGAATTCACACCTGGGACTTGTAATAACAATTCCAGGCCACTTTTGGCCATATCACAATGACCTCCATTCTAACGGGACAGCGATGTCAGTGAAGTAATTTCTGCAGCAGATGGGGGAAGAGGCCAGACCACAGAGGGTCATGGGAGGCGTGATCAAAGCGGCTGCTGGAAGATTGATCTGGTGGTGTGGCATGCCTCGGACTGGCAGGAAAGCCCTGCTGGGAACCGTCTTGTGCTCCTCTGAACTCCTGTGGCTCTTTGTTTATGCTCCAGTGCAGAGTTAAGCTGGTGCTGCAAACTGGCTGTTTATTTGTTTATTTACTCCGTTCCTACAGAACCCCCCTCCCTGCTGCACAGCTGGAAAGATTTAAGGTGGCTTTAAATTGTCTGATATTTTACAATGATAATCATACAACTTTATCTTATCACTTCCACAGTAAGCCTGGAGTACAAATAATGTGGATTTTATATTCTTATACTCACCATATGTTTGACATGCTGAGAGTGAGGTTTACAATCCAGTGACTGAATGAGTGAAAGGGTCTGAGAGAGATCCTGCTGAAGAGGGAAAGACGGGTGGGAACTTAGTTCAGCATTTTCCAGCGCCTGCCTGATACTTTGAAGTGATAAGCAGTCATTCATAGGATGAAACAGATATATGTGAACTTAAAAGGTGAGGGCACTCTGAGATACTACTGAGTCCCAGAACATACACATATCTACATGTGAGTCCCAGAATACACACATATACATGTGAGTCACAGAACACACTCATATACATGTGGGAAAATAGCATTTGTGTATATGTGTGAGGCACCCAATTCTCCAGGTCTACTCATCATGTACAACTATTAACACTGGGGCTGGGGAATAACTCAGTCAGTAAAGTGTTTCACACACACACACACACACACACACACACACACACACACACACACACACACACACACACACGGACCCAAGTTTGATTCCCAGTGCACACATAAAAAAATATGGCAGGTTTGGTGGCATGTGCCTATAATCCCAGGCTGAGGAAGTGGAAACAAGAAGATGCCTAATCAGTAATCTCCAGGCCAATGAGGTGGAGAGTGAAGAATGACACCCACAATTGTTCTTTGGCCTTCACGTGCATGCATACACAGGCATCCACACACATGCACTACGTAGACTCAGACACACATGCAAGAAGATGAGCTATTAACACTGCTGACCTCTGGGAAAGTATTCAGACAGGGAACACTTGTCAATTTTTTAGGTTACAGACTGTCTACACGATTCTATAATTCTATGTGTTTTGTCCAGACCATAAAATCTATTTCACAATGAATTTGTACAAGTTTTATGTGTCTGGAGAGTTTGGTAACATAAACCATACAGAACAAAGAGCTCTCACTACAGTTTCATGTAACCTTGTTCTCATTGGGGCTGGGAAGTGCCTTCTTCCCTGGGAAGTGCTTTTATTCAATTGAACTCTGGAGATTCTTTGCAGCTTGTGACCATTTTCCTTCCCTATGTTGCCTGCCCATCAGTTCTGCCAAAGATGCCTCACACATGGTCTCCTGACTTCTTTGTGGCCTTTCCTTTTCTAGAACTGTGATCACCCAGCCTGGTCATTTCAGGTTTGATTCTTTCTGCTTGGACCATCTCCCTGGGTCCAGCCTCCTCTGGTTAGCTTCATGTTTCCGATGCACATTTTCAGTGCAGCTCCTGGAAACTCTACTTCCATGTGCTAAATCACCTTGACTTGTCTTTCTACTTCAGCAGAAAGAATTATGGTACCACATCTAATTCATTCCCTTCTCTCTCCACCCACCTACCACAGACACCTCCAGATCAGCAACCATTCTTTCTCAGAAGGAAGCTCTTTTACTTATAATTTAATTGTGCTCTGTAGCCATGAGAAAATAAAGATTCGGGGAGTTCTAAATTTTCCTTTTTCTTTCTTGTAGCATGTGTGTGGTGCATATGTGTGGACACACATTTACATGCATGTGTCTGTGTTAACCTCGAGTATTTTCTGTCCACTTTATTTATTGAGATGAGCCTGTCAGTTGAACCAAGAGTTCACTCTAATTTAGCTAGTCTAGCTGGTTAGCTTATCTAGTGAGCTCTACCTCCTGAGTGCTGAGAGCTGCTGGGATTACAGGCAGACCAGCACACCAAACCCAGCACTTCTGTAGGTGCTAGGGATCCAAACTCCACTCCTCACAATTGCAGAGCAACTGCTTTATCCATTGAGCATTATCCCAGCCAATTTTTCAATTGAAATACTCATAACTAGGACCAGTCTTTCCATCCTTCATTAGCTGTCAGTCTTTTTCTTTTCATTCCATCTTTCTTGTTTATCAGTTTACCAATAAATACCTTCCTCAGTTACATGGAGTCATCTCACGTTCAATTTTTCTAACACTTGAATGATGATCAAAATATGCTGGTTTTATCAGACAACAGTCTATAACTTTGTCTTGTACAACCAGAGAAATACAACATAAAAACTGGGGCTACTGAATAATCTTCAGGGATTTGAGACTACCAGTTACTTTCTTCTGTGTCACCATCCCACTTTCCTCAACTTCTTTCTGAGTGTTATGAAGCTTACGAAGTCAAGTGTGAGGCTGAGGGCCCTTTCTACACCAAATCAAAAATGTTCCATGTCCAAGGTCACTGTACCTCCTATTTCTCCTGCACTTTCCCTTAGGCCACATCACCCCAGTGATGTCACATACAATAAGTAGAGAGCCAAGACAGGAGCAGTGAGGAAAGAGGTGACAACAGGTCTTTCAGAAACATTTAGGGTAGATTTGTGAAGCTCAAAGAAAATTGTGCTTGTGTTCATCTGATTTCCTCAAGAACCCACTTTCTGGCAACTTTACTCTTTCACTACTATGCCACCCCCCAAATTCAATCAAGTGATGGTTTTAATATTTTGCATCTGGGGTAAAGAGATTCTAAATGGACTTTATAGGTGGCTGTGACACACAGGACAGGGGATGAGGAGGATGAGGAGTAAAGTGGTATCACACAGCACAACAGAAGAAATGTTGGTAAGAAGAAAATCATAAGAATTTGGGTGTGGCTCTGTCCTGTAGTAACATTGAACAAGTCAGTTACCCACCAAACCTTACTGTCCCCAGCTGTAAAATGGGGATAGTTATAGTAACAATGTCTTAAGTAGGGTGGAAATGCTTATTACAATGTATACAAAATACTACTGTTTTAACATCATGTGGTTTTTGCTTTGGAGCATGGACAGGATTCTATGTAGGTCATTTATACTATTGTGCATATTCTGGTTAAAATGCTAGATCAGGGCTAGAGAGATGGTTCAGTGGTTAAAGGCACTTGCTTGCAAAGCTTGATGGCTGGGATTCTGTTCCCCAGTACCCATGTAAAGCCAGATGCCCAAAGTGGTACATGCATCTGGAGTTCATTTGCAGTGGTCAGAGGCCTTGGTGTGCCCTTCCTGCTCTATGATTACAAATAAATAAATAAATGAATGAATAAATAAGAAAATGCTAGATCACTTAGAGTTATTTGCACTTTGACCCCTTTTTCATTATACCAAGTATACACTGTCAGTCCTTGCCAACAGAGATAATAGGTACCAGATAAAAGAAAAAGAAGAAAAGACACCCCACCATCCTTAAACTTGCATCTTAGAAATAGTTAAGGCCAACCTGAGTGAAAACTGCTTTTGAGGATCTAGCATAAATTATGGAGTAAGCAGGCACATCTGGTCCTGAGTCTCAAATCCTTCATATGCTATTGTCTGTATTTGAATTGCATCATAAACACACATATAGTCAGCAGCAGACTCTAGGCTTAGTCAACTGCAAGAAAGGTCCAGTGACTCAGCCCACAACCTAGATTGAGCAGAAGACAATTTCTTCTTGACTTATACTGCCTCAATTGCAAGCATGCTGACACTCTACCCATACCCAGGGGCCATTGGAATATTATTAACATAGTTAATATAGTACTGGAACATTAATAAGGAGGTGGGACAAATGTCAAGTGGATCTGTGAAGTGGCCAAAATCTTGAGGTCTTTGGGTACTGGTGGTAACAATGCTTGATGACTGGGTCACATAATACATGGTCCCCACCATGGCTCCTGACAGAGTTTCCTTATTGTGACAGAAAACATGATTGAAATTGCCAAGTCCCCATTTCCCAACCAGGCTATTCTGTCTTCATCATAATTCCTTGCTTCTTAGACCAACTTATTGTTCACTCTACTAACTCTCTAAGGAAAATATGCAGAACCTTTAAAATGGTGACATAGAGTCCAAGGAGATACAGCATTTGTCAATTTCTATACTAGTGCCTCTAAGCTTTTGAAGTATATAATGATCTTATTTCATGTTCTATTAAGTCAGACCTGTAACAGTTCTTCTACTGATTCACAAGTATATAATTTAACAACATTGGAAGGCAGAAGTGTACATATTTGCTTATTAGTGTATGCGTTCATATTAGAAACATGTTAAACTGTTTGATGGAATCATATGTTTCTGGATTTCATTTCACCTCTAGAGAGCTTGTTTGGAGGTTCTAGCAGGGGAGCACAGTTATGCCTATACCCTTGACAGTTCTCCTCTATTTGGGAGGGATGCACATGGCCTGTAAAGGAGAAAGGGGACACCTGCCCAGCCAGCCAGATCAATGGGTGACAGATGTTACAGGCAGATTGCCCTCACATCCAATCATTTCACTTCTAGAAATGAAAACTGAAACAACTCTAAGAATATTTTAGTACACTCTTTAAGGCCCAACATTGATTGTGGAACTCGATTTTTTGTTGTTGTTTGTTTTGTAATATTTAAAGGCAACAGAGATGTTTGACCCTGCTGGCTCCTAACTTGAAGTGCTTTTTATTAACAACTATAATCAGAAGAGAAAGAAAGGACTCAGAGCCTTTCACATATGATGCCCTCTTTTCCTTTTGGTCAGGTAACCAGTCAGCTTCTTAACAGGGTGGGTCAACCATTGTTTAAAAGGGTAATTAAATTTGGGAATCTTTACTTTACAGGGACTCTGAGGGATTTGTAGGGCAATACGTGATAAGTAACCATGCTTAACCCCAGGAAATGCTAAAGTAATCTTAATGCCTTTGTGATTACTCCACCTTTTGTTTTGTTTCTTTGCCCAGTTGAAAATTCTCCCAGATCAAGCTGGCTTTTTCAAGAATGAAAGGTCTCATTCCAGGGCAAGGCCCAGTGCATTTAAGAATGAATGAAAAGTTAATTTAGGGAAAAAAAAGGTAGAATGTATGTTAGTCATTGTTAACAAGTGGAACTGATAAACTAGGAGCATTGTTAAATTCCCAGGTATAGTTTAGAGTATATGCCCAAATCATAGATTTTTTTCCCATGATAATTCTCAAGGCCAGAGTATTTTATTTCTCCATTTTTACTAAATATTTTACTATATAAATTCCTCTCCCAGAAAAGCTTTCCTAGCTGTTGAGTTCAAAAGATGTAAACAATTTAATAAAAAAAAAAAAGAAATCTGATCACACATTAAACATTCATACCTATTTCTCTGGGATGGTCTGCTATCCTACTGTTTAATTTTATACACCTATTCTCATATGAGTGCTTTTATTTTTATTAGATGTATAATTATAAAACCATAATGCTTCAGGGAGTAAGATTGCAGAATTAGAGGAATGACTTGTAATATGAGATGAACCCCTCCTTTGTTTCTAGGACTTTTAATATTTTATTTTAAAGAATTTTCACCCTTAATTTTGGAACCCATCATTTCAAACTCCAATAATCTTAAAACAAAAATTGAGACAGGATTTTTTCTTTTATGGTTTTTAACTTGATGGTTCCCTTTCACCTACAAAAGGGCAAGAATTTGCCCCCAACTAAGCCAAATTTATGGAAAAGCTTGATAAAAATGGTGAATGTTTTGTGTAGGCAGAGATGTCCACAGCGGCATGACCTCTTTTGCCTTCAAGTTTTATTATATGAAATGCCTGGGCCACTACTCTGGAAATGCTAGCCTGATTTATTATATGAAATGTCCATGCCACTCCTCTGGAAATGGTAACCTTATTTTTCTAAGACTCCTTGTACTTGTTTTTTCAGTCAAAAGAGGGGAAGTGATTTGCAAGGAGCTCAGAGTTGTGATAACGTAAGGCTCATGCCTCAGTGAGAATTCAGAAACGAATGACAAATAAATTGGCCAGGATTCTCATCTGTAGAAATGAAGAGGAAGTTCATCATGTACGAAAGAAAGCAGTGAGAATATGCTTACTTCCTAAAACATAAAAATGCATCAAACTTTCATCTTTTATTTAAGTCATATAAAACGGATGTATAGAGAAGTAAAAATGCATATACATGAAAAGGTTAAGACCTTTGTAATACAACAATTTACAATTAATACAACATAGAGATTAGAGTGAGCAAGGGCTGGGGAGAAGGCACAACAGTTAAGGGGACTTGCTTGCAAAGCCTACCAGCCCAGATTTTATTCCCCAGTGAGCTTGCAAAACCAAATACACACAGAGATTAAAGTGACCATCTATTGTGCATTCTTCCTTTTGGTCCTTAAATAACATTCCAAACCAGAAATGGTCAAAAGAATGTGGATTCATGTTGCCTATCACCATAATTTGTCTCTCTTGGAATGTAAGAAGATGTAAGAAGATCACACACACACACACACACACACACACACACACACACACACACACACACACACTTTGGATTCTGACATTGAGCTAACACTGAGATCACTCAAATACTTCTCCTTTGTTTTGGACATCAAGCTGTATTACACCCATTCCTAAAAGGCCTTTTAAGTATGATAAAGGTTCTTTGGGCTCTCTCTCTCCTTTCTTGCCATCCAGGCTCATTTAGTAGTATTTCAATCTGGTCCTCATATGTTAATTTTGGCCGTTCTCTAGTCAGGCTTCCTGTCATGGCGTACAGATAGAAATAATAATATGGAAAAGAGGAGGGTAAAGAGATGAAAATGTCAACAGATAGGAAGGAATGGGAAGGCAAGATTAAGGCAATTCCATACTACAAAGGCAGAGAAAAAGTGGAAGAATCTGGAAAGGTTAATTATATTAGGCCTGGAAAACATTTGAGTTCTTCAGAGGAAAGCTGGGAAAGGGGGAAACTGGTCAGCAAATAGATAGATGTTGCTGTTAACCATTAGACAGGAGGGCTCTGCTGTCAGTTGGGAAAATGTCCAAAGGCCAGCCACAGATTTACAAGTTCAAGGTCCCCAGGTCGTATTTAACCCCATGACATTTCTTGTTTGTCTGAAAACTTGTCATTTCCTAGGAGAGTGAAAGGGCAGGTCTCAGAGACACTTTATTTATTTATTTATTTATTTATTTATTTATTTATTTATTTAGTAGAAACTTTGTATGAACAAATCATGTGTTGGTATCACCGTTTCCCTCCTCCCTGCCCCCATTCCATTGAGGGTCCTCCTCAGTGAGATTGCTTGCCTGCAGAACTGGGTAGTGGGCTAGGAGTTGTGCCAGCAGCAGTCATTGTGTGTGTGTGGGGGGGTGCCTCTGAATATTTCCACCCACCATGGCTCTTACAGTCTTTCCTTCCCCTCTTCCTATTCCCTGAGCTATGGTGGCTGTGTTTTAAGTCCACTACAGAGTTGAGCTTTCTCATCAGCTTCTGGATTCCTGCTTTGGCATGTTTTGAATATCCTCAGTGTCTGCCTCCATCACCCTGGTTCAGGTTGTCAGGCTTGATGTAGAAGCAGAATATTTATTCATGTCTCTGTTTCCTCTGTGGTTTCACCTGGGTCCTAGTTGATGTGAAAGGGGTGGTTCATCTCCTGTCAGAGAGTCAGCTATCACTTCTGATCTTGGTGGTAGAATTAGGTTGTCCTCAGTTCTCACTGACTTCTGAAAAATAAAAGCAGATTCTCCAATGGAGAGTGAGATCAGCGTAGGTTAAATGGGATAAGCATTGTTAGTTTGGAGAGATTATGATGGGTTGGGTTGGGGCAACAGCTCAGTTGGTAGAGTGTGTTTTAGCATTGCAACATGAGGACCTGAGTTTGCTCCCCAGTACTTACATAAAAATGTCCAGAATGGTGGTTCACTTGCAATCCCACTGCTAAAGAGGGGGAGAAGGGTAAAACTTGGGGCTCACTGGCCATTCAGTCTAGCCTAATTGGTGAGCTCCAGGCCAATGAGAGACCTTGTCTCCAAAAATATTGCACCATGACACTAAGGAGTGTCCTGAGCATTCCATGTGCACATACATATATACACACCTGTCACTTGTGAGCACATGTGTGCAAACACACACACACACAGTAGTTGAAATATAGTTTTGGAGGAAATCCATTACTCAGTGATTTTTTTAAAAAATATTTATTTATTTATTTATTTGAGAGAGAGAGAGAGAGAGAAGCACAGAGAGAGAATGGGCTGTCAGGCCTCCAGCCACCGTAAAGGAACTCCAGACACATGTGCCACCTTGTGCATCTGCCTTTATATGGGCACTGGGGAATCTGGTCCTTCTGCTTTGTAGGCAAATGCCTTAACCGCTAAGCCATCTCTTCAGCCCACTAAGTGAGTTTTTAAAACATTCAATAACCTCATTGCATCAGGAAAATTCTTAGCTTTTAATACCCATTTCTCCCATTGCCAGTTGTTGCAGTCACCTCTCTAGTTGCTACACAGAAAGAACCCAAGCAAAAGTGGCTTGTGGAGGAATGGGTTTATTTGGCTTGTGGACTCAAGGGGAGACTCCATCCTGGCAGGGAAAATGATGGCATGAGCAGAGGGGTGGACATCACCTCTGTCACAGCACTGAAAACAGCGGCAGGAAGGTGTGTCAAACACTGGCAAGGGGAAGCTAGCTTAAAATCCCCCCAAAGCCCTCCCCCAACAACACAGCTCCAGCGAGGTTGTAAAATCCAAACTGCCATCAGCTGAGGATCAGTTACACAGAGCACATTCATTTGTTTGTGGGGGATACCTGGATCAAACCATGACAGTCTGCCCCTGGCACCCACAAACTAATACTGATACATGATGTAAATAAAATGAGTTCAGCTCAACTATTAAGTCCCCACAGCTTTCAACTGAGCCATAATACCAAAAATAAACCTGTAATGGCACAGAACATTCACACTGCAAAACATGAGGCACAGCAAAAACAGATTGAACCAATACAAGATTTTAAAGGAGCAGGGCAGCATCAGTCTCTAACTCCAAGTTCAATGATTCTAATCAATAACGAGTCTCTTGGAGATTCAATTCCGCCCCTCCAGCTCGGCTACTCACAGTCTGGGAAAACTTCATCCAGTGCTGGCAGCTCGCCTTGATGCACCCATCGATAGTCCTGGAATTCTTTGGGTCTCCATTGCAACCCACAGTTCATCCTGATGTCTCCATGCAGGCAATCTAGCACACCTACTTCATACGCCGATGGCCATTTTTCAAAAACAAAACTGTGTTGCAAATCCAATGACCCTCTCTTCTTGCATTTGTTATACTCCACAGAACCAGATGGGCTGACAACTTGTTAATCCAGGGGGGAACAGACCATTCAGGCCCCTTCAAAGAATCTGCATTCTTCTTGTTGTTCCAATGAAGATCAGCTGGCCCAATCTCAATGGCTGTCATCTCTCAAACAATTGCAGGTGAACGGGCAGCAGTTTTGGCCCAAAGATCTTTCTTTCTGTGCCATCGCCATCTGCTCACACCAGCCCATCTTAACATAAAACAACCCTGCACAGATTCCCAGGACAAAGGCAGGCAGAACACAGCAAGCCTTTCACACAAACTGCTTCTGGCGCAGTCCTGACAAAGTTCTTTCTCACCCTTATAAGCCAAACCTCATAGTCCATAGTTCTTCTTTCATTCAGGTTTTTAAATTCTAACCAGAATGGTTCATCAAGCTGTACTCATAGCACTGCAAGGCATCTCTTAGGCTGAGATTTCAAATCCTTCCACATTCCTTCTATAGATCACTTCCAGAAGACCAAAGCCACAAGATCAGGGTTCTAGCAGCAACAGACCCCACATCCTGGTATCAAAACTGTCTCAGTCAGCATTCTAGTTGCTGCACAGAAAGAAACCAAACAAAAGCTGCTTGTGGAGGAAAGGGTTTATTTGGCTTATAGACTCCAGGGGAGACTCCATCCTGGCAGGGAAAACAATGGCATGAGCAGAGGGGTAGACATCACCTCTACCACAGCACTGGAAACATCGGCAGGAAGGTGTACCAAACACTGGCAAGGGGAAGCTGGCTTAAAATCCCCCCAAAGCCCTCCCCCAACAACACAGCTTCAGTGAGGGTGTAAAATCCAAACTGCCATCAGCTGAGGATCAATTACCCAGAACACATTCATTTGTGAGGGACACCTGGATCAAGCCATGACACCAGTGAAATTTTCACTTCTTCATACTCAATCTTCCAACATGTCCTGACTCAAGTGCTCTAAGAACTGCTCTTAAATAATTCACTGTGCTTATGAACTTGAATCTTTCTTCCCCAAGGTTATACAATTCTTTAGTACTTCAATTGATATAACTTCTAAATGTCTAATTCTGGTATTGTTCCTCTCTAAAACATTTCAGATGCTCATATGTTCTAAAACCAGGCAAACTTGATTCTGATCTAAGGTTAATCACCTCCTGCCACAGTTACTATCTATGCAAGTTATGAGTACTACAGACAAAGTTGCCTTCCCAAGAATCACACAATTTTGGTGATTTTTCTAAATTTTCTTACTTTTTTAAATTAAGGAGACATATGTTTAGATAAATTAGTGCCCAGAAAAAAAATACAAGGGCCTAGATGGTATTACTCAAACATTTCTGTGTTTCAGATAATTTTAATATGTTTTAACTATTGTTATTTTAACATTTATAGGAAATATCTAGATAGGGTTTATTGATGTGCGTATGTTGCTTTTATGTAAACTAATATTCCTTTAGTTTTTCATTCCTCTTTTTCAAAAAAATTTTTATTATATTTATTTGTGAGAGGGAGGGGGAGAGACAGAGAGAGAGAGAAAGAAAGAGAGAGAGAAAGAGAGAGAGAGAGAGAGAAAGAGAGAGAGAGAGAGAGAGAGAGAGAGTGAATGGACATGCCAGGACCTATTTCTACTGTAAATGAACTCCAGATGTATGTGCCACCTTGCACATCTGGCTTTACTTGGGGCATAGGAAATGGAACCTGGATGGGCTGGCTTTCCAAGCAAGTGCCTTTAACCACTGAACCATCCCCCCGCACTTTTCCCTCTTTTCTTTACAGACCTCACTCCCCCCCCCCACGTCCAGCTCACTCTGAAGTAAGACCCCAGTTACCCAGAGAGAGGATAAAGCCAGTAACTATAACATTTGACCTCCCACCTATTTTTGGGGGTAATATGTCACACCCCATCTAAATTATTAGAGAGTTTTTATTAAATTTTTTTCTTGTCAACAATAGCTTTACTTGAATATAAAGAGAGGACCAGGACACTGTTTTCCTTTTTATCAACAAAATATCAACATTTTGAATTTATGTGTACATGACCATTAAAACCAGAAGGTGCAATTATACATAACTAAGAAAACCACACAGGTGTTTTTTTAAAATAAAAAGTGAATTATATCTCCTTTTTCTTTAAGACATCTTTGTTTTGTTTTGCTCTATTTTTTGACAAGGGATCTCATGTACTCAGATTGGCCTTGAACTCACTGAGTAGCTAATACTGGCCTCTCCTTTCTCTACTTGGTGAAATATATTTTTGTAAGTTCTGAGTAATGATTATATGTCCTTTGTGCTTTAAAAAATAATATCAATTTAAATTTATTTTTAAGCTGAGATATGTGTAGCAAAACTTCTCTAAGGATCTCAGAATAGAACAATCTTTAAAATATCCATTAGGTTTAAAACAGATATTTCTCAAATCAACTTTATGTTATCTGTAGCTTTCTGGATGGGTAACAATCGCACCACAGAAAAACCTTTCTGATGTAAAATCCTAATAAGATAATCATGCTAATAATTCCAACAAAAAAGTACGATAATGTAACAATTAGCTCACACTATTTGGGTTTGTTTATTTCCCAGTGAGTATTGTGTTTAAAATGTCAGTTCAAGAAACAAGAACCACCACCGCAGAAGGCCTCAACCTTATTAATGCAACCAGCCAGTATAAAAATATTTTATGTAACAATTTGTCCACCTTCATCTAACAACCTGTCATCTCTGTGATTAGCGTATTCCAAGCATTACCTCCCAATCGCTGATACTGAATGCCAGACACCATTTAGCTGCCCCCAGAGATGTCACATTAATCAGAGGACACTTGGGGAATAAATGGTCACAAACTCCAAACAAGCTAGATTTCTCACGACTTGGTAGAGATCTTAACACTTCTTCCTTTCTACCAGCCACCTCCACTCAGGTCCCTCTTCAAAAACATTTCTTTTACACAATAACCATTTCCTCTATAATCGGTGAAAGTGCATTCCCTCCCTGGAGTGAGGTTCCTGGCGCAGGCAGGCGACACTGGCTGGCTGGCTGGCTGGCAAGGGGGGGAGATGCCTGAAGTCCCCAGAGGAGGGGGTGGACCAGGAGCCCATGCCACTCTCCATCCCTCGCGGGGACGCAGGGATCTGCAGGAGGCCACCTGTCCCCCCTCCCCCGCACCTGACCTCTACCCAGAGCCCCACCATCTGTGCGCTCCCCACAAGGACTGGGGATGGAGATGCTAGTTTCTGCAGCTGTGCAATTGTCGCGCCCCTGCCTTTTGAGACCCCAGTCGTTTGCGTGGGTCCTAGGAACCTAGAATCCTGTAGCAGCCACTCCCTGAGCTTGGAGACCACCCGGCAGAGGGCTTCTTGCTGCCATCCCTGGCTGTGAGCACGTGGTGGGCGAGTGCTGAGCGCTCTGGGGGCCTCCACCCCAGCAGGACCCACCCACCCCCACTCCCTCGAGTGCACCCAGGACAAACTCCCAACTAGTCTGCAGGAGGGGCACAGCAAGACATGGAAGCTATTTTAAGCATAAAGACAGGCAGGGCACCCAAGGAAAATGAGTGCACCCCAGCCTCCACCCATTTATAAACTTAGTACTGTGTGTAAATGTGTGCATGCCAGACTTTCCATCCTAAAGTCCCTTTTTATCTCCAGCCGCAGGGATTCGGCTACTGGACTTTTACTCTAGCCTGGAAGTTGGCTAACATCTTCTTCTAGCAGATTTCTTCCTATACTTTTTAAAAAATCACCCCCTGATTGAAATCACAAATGGCATTCATAAAAATTCACATCTTAAACTTAGTCTTCTAAGGGTATGTTCCAATATCTTTCAACTCTCATCATTTGAGAGAAATAAAGTCATTTGGAAAGGAAAATTAATGACCGAGAGAATTTTGGAAAGGAATAGAGAGGACCAAACGAGACTAACATTTCTTTGCTTTCCTGAATGGCTGAGCTTAACTGCAGTACAAAGCAATTCAAGGAATGTCACATGCTCCTTAGATCTTGGTATCCTTTCTGGGCAAATATCCAGGGCTTGACAGTAGAGAGAGAGAGAAAAAGAGAGAGAGGGACAAACCTGGGCAGCAGATTCCCCGAGAGTAAATAACACATGCTGGGGAGCTTTGGAAAGAACATCACTTATTTCCTGAGTGCAGGAGATTTTTTTTTTAAGGACTTGTTCTGGAGGAGAGTGAAAAACTTGGAAGACATAGAAATATGGGTTCCTGCCCTCAAAAATCATCCAGTCTAGGAACAGGAGAGAGAAAGAAATCTTACAAATAAATGATAGCATGGGTAGAATGTGCTAATGCTTCCAGGTAGGATGAAATACAGCCCTGGGGATTCTGGTGGAGGGAGATTATTTCCAGCTGAAGGGCGGTTCCACATGAAATTGGGTCTGGTCAAATGTCAACTCTGTTTTGGTCTCTGTGTAAAGGGAAGGAGACCATGGAAGATTGTTCCTCTCTGTAAGGCATCCTCGGTAGGAATGTACCTCTCTCTCCTGGAAACTTCAGTATGTGCACTACAGCTTCTGGAACCTTCACAATGCTTCCTTTTATCAGCTTAAAGTTGTCACTTTTTTCTTTTCTAAATTCCTTAGGCGCTCAGGTGGCAGGCAGTTTCTATAAATGAAGCTGAGCTGAGATGACCTGATCAGAGGGACTCAAAATTATGAATTAACCATGTTTTATTTATTGCTTCCTTTCAAAAAGAATCTGGGCAGTCTATGACAGAAAACGTCCAGAGTGTCCCATCGATATAGAAAATGAAAGGGGCTTAGGGAGATGGCTAAGTTGAGAAGCTTCTTGCCACATAAGCACGAATATCTGAGTTTGGATCTTCAGAACCCCAGAACCCATGTAATGCCAAACATTGTAGCCCGTGTCTGCAATTCTAGCACACTGACAATGAGAAGGGTGGGAGACGGGAGGATTTCTCAAAATCTCACTGTATAGCTTGGTAAAGACAGCTGTGATTGAGAGACGCTGCCTCAAAGAAAGTGGGAGGTGAGGACTGGTAGCTGAAGTTGTACTCTGACCTCTCCATGTGAGTAGTGACACTCATATACTTGCACTTAAGGACATGGGCACACACACACACACACACACACACACACACACACACACACACACATACTTGTGTGAAGATGGACTTAAAATAAGCCAGACCCAAGCATTATCATGATTACTGAGATCAGCCTCAGGTTTGGGTTCAAGCTTCTTAGCTGATGAGCAAAAGAGAGAAAAACTATACATGATATCAATTTTACTATTGAAAAAGGCCCTTCCTTCTTTAGGTGAAATGAAATTACAGAAAGAATTTACTATACGAAGCACACATAAATGTCACTGAAGGATGTAACAGGCAAAGTCCTAAATGTGCTTTTATGGAAAAGCAAAAGGGGGACTAGAACAGTCTGTTTCTTGTAATGGCTTCCTACAAAAACTAAGATTTGAGTGAAAGTGAGCGAGGCTTTTCAGACAAAGCTCATATAATCCTGCATTTAGAGGTTCACCTTGAACACCAAATCACATGGCCACCAGGCAGCCTTCCTCGTATATCAAGATCCCTCAGCTGGGATCTTGATAAGAATCAGATAGGTTTTAAAACTGGGATTATTTTCTGGCCAGAGCCCAGTGTGTCCCTATAACTTTTGGATCGCAGGGTGCAAGCAAACAGCAGAGCAAATGCTGAATTTGCCAGCCTTCTCTAACAGTGGCAGAAGCCAGTCAGTATTTTCATACTGGTGGGGACCACCCCGGCTCGCCTCAGAGGTAGGCTGCAGGGGCACCTTGAGGGTGAGCCAACTTTTTCCTTAGGAAGTTGCTTTGAGTGTGCTCCAACACTTGAACAAATGTTTAATTGAGTCCCCAGAGCTTCACACTGCTTTGGCATGGAAACATTTTCAAACCTGGTGTTTCCGAATCACCCACAGTGGCTGGTGGAAAACTTCAGCTGGACGCTCACAAGCACCTCTGACTGAATGAGGTGGCTTTCTGATGACACTTCAGGATGGTAAATGGAACCAAATGCATCTTTTCTGACAGTTGTTAGATAGTGCAGACACTTGTTTATGAGGCCCCTTCTGTGGTCTTGCTGTGGATGTCTTCTTGCCCTGTGTTGGTTCAAACCATTGTTCAGAGTTGCATGAAGTGTACACTTACTTATTCCACCTCTCAATGACATGAATATCTATGGATTTGCAGCAACTGGTAGTCTCCCTCCCTTTCTCTCTCTCTCTTTCTCTCTCTCTCTCTCTCTCTCTCTCTCCCTCCCTCCCTTCCTAGTGCTGGGGACAAACCCAGAGACTCCTGCACACTAGTAGATCACCTTAACTTGAAGTTATTATCATTGTGTTGTGGCAGAGGAGCTTGTAATATCTGCCCCCAAGAGTTCAAAGGTATACAAACCATTGCATTGTTCTGTAACTAGAATGTCCTGCTCATTTTTTCTGTCTTTAAAAAAGCCTGTCATGGTGGTGCCTTTAATCCCAGCATTCTGGAGGCAAAGGTAGGAAGTTCAAGGCCACCCTGACACTACAGAGTGACTTCGGGTCAGCCTGGGCTAGAGTGAGACCCTACCTCAAAAAACAACCAAACAAAGAGATGTAATGTCTAGAGCTCCACCATGGACCTTGAGGCATTTTGAGAATAGAAACAATGTACTGTGAATGGAGGGTCCCATAAAAGGGAGAGGTAGCAATGGAGCCACCATACCAGCCCTGGATTGCCTCTGACAAGAAGGAAACAGTTTTATCTTGCTGGAGATGTTGTTATTTTAAATTTCTGTTATTAGTATCTGAAAACAATTACTATACCCTATATTTTTCATACTTTCCAAATGAGTTATGAACATAGAGAAACTTAGGTAAATGAGGCTGAAGACCAGGATGGTAAAGAAATGATTGTCACAGAGACAGGAATGGTAGCATATACCTGTAATCCCACCTCTTGGGAAGCAGATCATGAGGTGGGTACTAGCCCAGGACTATATAGAAACTTGTTGTTGCAGTCAGCTTTCTAGTTGCTGTGCAGAAAGAACCCAAACAAAAGCGGCTTGTGGAGGAATGGGTTTATTAGGCTTAGGGACTTGAGGGAAGACTCCATCCTGGCAGGGAAAACGGTGGCATGAGCAGAGGGGTGGATATCACCTCCACCACAGCACTGCAAGCAATGGCAGGAAGGTGTGCCAAACACTGGCAAGGGGAAGCTGGCTTATAACCCCCATAAGCCCACCCCCAACAACACAGCTCCAGCGAGGTTGTAAAATCCAAACTGCCATCAGCTGAGGATCAGTTACCCAGAACACATTCATTTGTTTGTGGGGGACACCTGGATCAAACCATGACACTTGTTTTTTTATGAAAAGGGGGATAAGGAGGAAAGAAAAAGAGAGAAAAACAGCGATTTTTCAATGTGATAATTATCCTTCACAGATACATCATTAAGCTAGGCTCAGCTATCTAAAATTAATTCAATGAGTCTTTAATCTAGTAAATAAAGAATTGTAGCAAGTGATGGTATAAAAAAACAGAAATATGTGTACAATAGTGTGAAGGAACAAGCAAGGGTGTGGTTCTTTCTGAATGGATGGATCAGTTGAGGCTTCATGGAGGCTGGATCTTGAGAGTTGGGCAAAAGTTTAGAAAGCGAATGAGGAAGAGGTTAAAAATAGTCATTCCTGACAGACAGACAGACAGGCAGGCAGGCAGGCAGGCAGGCAGGCAGACTGCCAGAACCCAAAGCACAAAGGCCTGAGTAGTCTGGGGGGGGGGGCAATTCCTAAGAGTCTGGTGTTTCTGGGGAAAAAAGAAGCAAGGAGACAGAGTTTTAAAGGGTTGTCAGAGCCTTGATATCAAGGACACAGATTTGAATCCTGGACTGGAAATATGGAGGCTTAGGTGACCTTCATCAATGGCTTTGTAACTGAGACCAATGAGACTGAAAATGATGATATAAATTGAAGTATTCCTGAAAGGACACAAATAATTGGGTCCTTAAAAAGTGCTGACACTGTAGTTTGAAGATTAATAAAAGAGGTGACGGTGAGCTTAGAGAGAAGAATTAGGGACACATTACTCAGCCAACACTTATTGTGTACCCAGTAGGTTTATACACAGAGGCACTGAGAACTTGGTGATGAACCAAGTCACCATATTTGTGAAGTTTATAAGTTACTGAGGAAGAGCAGACAGCAAAGAAGCCCATAAATGTACAATGAAAGTACTAAGAAAAATTCAGAGTAGAAAGAAAAGGGCTTGGGAATGCTGTTTTAAATAGACTGATAAAGAAATGTGTTTTTAAAAAGAAAACACTGGAGAAAACAACTGAAAGAAGCCAGAGGAAACCGTGTAGATATCTGAAGGAAAGTATTTTGGGAAGAAAAAGCAAATGTACTTTTCTAAGGGAAGAGTGTCTTGGCATATTTGAAGGCCAGCAAACATATCAGTGTGTTATTCAGTTTTTCTTTGCTCTGACAAAATACCTGAGATAAACAACCAAAGAGGAGGAAAATTTGATTTTGATTTTTTTTCAGTTATTTTGCTGTGTTGCCTTGGGCTCATGGCAACATGCAGGACATGATTATTCATTTCATACAGGCTTGGAAGAGAGAGGGGACCACAGCCCTCAAAGACCTAGATTACTTCCACTAGGCTCCCCCTTTTAAAGGTTCTATCACCTCCCAGTAGTGCCAGAGGTTGGGGCCAAGCCTTTAGCACATGGCCTTTGGGAGACACTCCAGATACCAACTATAGCAAAGTATATGTCCAGAGACCAGTGTGGTGATCCCTGAAGAAAACTGGTGAGACCAGTGGGGAAATCAACTATCCTTAAGAGTATTTGGCTAGAGGTTAAGCACTACTATTATTGATCATTCTAATTTCATGTTTGGTTTTTATTACAAGCATCCTTTGATGTTATAAATGGACAAAGCTGAAGGAAACAGCTGCTTAGTTCCTTGAATGACAGCTGACAAACTCCTCCCTTATGCTTGGCTTCCCTGAGTGTGGAGCTATCGATCAGTCAAGCAGTTCCTCTCCTCATGACCTTCTCTGAACATTCTGTGGTTACTTTGAAGAAACTCCACTCCAGCTGTGAGGACCACAGCTGCTGTGAAAACTATAACTTCTGCTTCTGGTGGCCTTGCTCTATCCAGGTAACTTTCACAGGCTTAGGAGGACTGTTCTCAAAGTCTCTGAATTCTAAATGACCCTGCTCACTCTGCAGCTCTTCTCACACCTGAAAGGAGAGGGAGCACTTGCTTAGGGACAGCCCACAAGCTTGTCCTGTGCACTTTGTGATTGGTGGAGCTGGAAACCATGCTCATGTAGCACTGTGGTTATGAAATTACAGTCTGAATGTAAGCATGTCTATCTCTTTTCCTAGCTATATGAACGGGTTCCCAGTTCTGTTGGGCTAGCCTGGAAGGCTTCTCCCCTGTCCACTACACCTTCCTAGTTCTGCTGCATTTTGGCCCCAATGAAGTCTTTCTCAAATGGTCTTTTGCCTGATTATGGTCTTTATTATAAGTAGAGCCGATTGTGCTGGTTGCACAAAGAGTAGAACAACAACAACAACAACAAAAATCCCAGGGCTTCTAGCCAATCAGCAACAGTGACATAGCTGTTGAATGATCCCAGAGAATCACCAGGAGCCAAGGACCCAATATCCAAAGCTCAGAGCTATAACACCAAGAGGCAGAAGAAAAGAGTTGTGGGGAGGCACCGAGAGCTAAGGGCCCCATACCCAAAGCTCTGAGCTGTAGCACAGAGTTAGCTGGAGATTCCAAAGAGTGATCAAGGACAAAAATCTCCAAGAGGTTAAAACTCTGAAGGAGGTACTGAGAAGGACAGAGAGTTGAGGAGCTGAGGTAACTGAAGATGAGAGACTGAAGAGGGGAAGGCAAGATCAGAGATTATGAGGACTACACATCCCAGTTGCTAAATTCAAGAGAGTTGCTCAGAGTCAAATAGCTAAGGGTCCAAACACCCAAGGATCTAGTCACTGGATATTGGTACAATAAATCCAGAGTGATAAAGCCCTGCCTCGAATGCCTACAGCAAGGAGACTCCAGCTTTGAAAGCCTGGAGCCTTAAAACT
>PVHP010026194.1:0-24857 GCA_004024765.1 Zapus hudsonius
TTAATATAAGGCAGGGTCTCACTCTGGAACTCACTCTGTGGCCTTAAACTCACTGTGATCCTACCTACCTCAGCTTGCTGAGTGCTAGGAGCCACCACACGCAGTTCCTAGCCTCAGCATTTTCACCAATGTTTTTAAACCAGGTGTTTAATAATGGAATTCAGAAACCTCATGGTTTTGGATTATGAAATTACACCTCAATTTTCACTAACTTCTATGAGCAGTAATCTTGACTATTATAATCCAGTAGTTCACCCAAACACCAGCTTTCTCTAGTGTGTAATGATCTGTTAGGTTTGGTGGGTTTTTTTTTTTTATTTTTGAGGTAGGGTCTCACTTTAGACCAGGCTTGCCTTCCTCTGCCTCCTAAGTTTTAGAGTTAAAGGTGTGCACTACTCCGCCTGGCTGGCTTGGTGCATATTAATGATACACCTGGGAAAAACATTTTAAATACCTTTTCAAATCAAGTTAAATTCTCAAAAGGTAAGGCTCAAGGTCACTATTGTTTTGGGGGTAGAATCAAAAACAGACAAAGCATAATCAATGTAATTTGGTTAAATAGATGCCCAAGAGAAAATTTCTGAAATTTTGTTAGCACTGAGAAGAAAAATCTCATGACTATCTTTGCTTGGACAAAGTTTCAAAATGTAACTCAAGCCCACTGAATAATGTAACTCATTATGGACAATAAATATATATTTAAGAAAAAAAATGTAACTCAAGCTGGCCTGGAAGTACCTATGTAGTCCAGGCTGAGTTCCAATTTGCCACCCGCCTGCCTCCTCCACAGAGCTGGATCACCATGTCCCACCATAAAGCATTACACAGAAATGTCATTGCATAAGTATTTCAGAGATCTTCCCTCATTCTTCTTGGATGGATTTTCCAGCAAAGTAGAATTTAAGTGTCTGTAGGTTCCTTTGGCAAATGATCACTGTACACTCAGAATGAGATTTTGATGTCTGAGGGGGAGGGGTTTAAATAGGCTGTTGCTTCTACCACCTTAAAGAAACCCATTTGTCTTACCACCACTAACTCATTATTTCTTGCCCCTTTCAGAGCCAACCTCTTACCTATGCTACAGAAAAAAAAAAAAAAACCCACAGAAAACAAATAAGCACAATTTTAGAAAGACAAACACGAGTACTGAAAACAGAAGAGTCATGAGACTGGAGTTCAAGAAGATAATGCTCAACACAGAATTAAAATGTGGATTCTTGCCGGGCATGGTGGCGCATGCATTTAATCCCAGCACTCGGGAGGCAGAGGTAGGAGGATCGCTGTGAGCTCAAGGCCACCCTGAGACTACAAGTGAATTCCAGGTCAGCCTGGACTAGAGAGAGACCCTACCTCAAAAAAAAAAAAAAAAAGTGGATTCTTGCAATTAGACTGTCAAATGCAAACGAAATAAATGTAAAGTCAATCACTCAATACATTTTCAACTATTGACAGAGTGAAATTCTGTCATGTCTGTGACAAAGGCCACTCATTATATCTATGGAACACACTATGCTTTATAGCCTTGCAAATGTAACAGAGGTACTGTCAACATTACCAGCAACAGTACCACTTTTGGGCAAAACTAAAATCCTTCTATAACTTCAGTGTACTTACAAACTTTGTTTCATAGTTTTGTTGTGGTGGCGGCGGCTGCAGAACTTTTTTTGTTTTTGAGGTAGGGTCTCACTCTAGCCCAGGCTGACCTGGAATTCACTATGTAGTCTCAGGGTGGTCTCAAACTCACTGCATCCCTCCTACCTCTTGCCTCCCAAATGCATAAATGATTAAAGGCATGTGCCACCACACCCAGCTCAAGACTATGTATTTTAATATGTAGCTACTTACATAATGGAGTACAACTGAGCATCTCTGCACATTTCAATTTCCTTAGATGGCTATATCTCTGAAGTTCATTTGCATATACTCTTGCCAAGACATGTTTTCTAGTGTCCCTTTAATTATCCAAACCTATTAAAATCTGATAAAGCCAGGCCTGTAGCACATGCATTTTTCCCAGCACTCGGGAGGCAGAGGTTGGAGAATCACTGAGTTTGCAAGCCTGGGACTACAGAATGAGTTCCAGGTCAGTCTGTGCTAGAGTGAGACTCTGCTTTGAAAATACAAAAGACAAATACAAAAACCTGATAGAGCAAGGTAATCATTAACTAAGGGCATTTAGACTCCAAATTTTGACTCTGAGGTATTTACTGCATAGGAACCCAGAAATTAATTAATTGTCAAAATTAATGCCAATCTGTTAGATATAACAGTTTAGTCACTAACCCAAGATTCTTATTTCTTGAATATTAACTAAAAGTCAAAGCATCTAAGATATAAAATATTTTTCTTACTACCCAGAATGTAAATGCTGAGCAAGAAGGCAACCCAACCCGTAACCTCAGGGTTTGGGAAGTGTCAGGGGATTCCCAGGATAAAATGGCTAGCTAGACTAGCCATACTGGTTAAGTTCTAGGTTTGAGTGAGATCCTACCTGGGCAAATAAGGTGGAATGTGATGAGGTAGACAATCAATGTCAGCCTCTGCTGGCCTACACATAAAGCAAACATTCACATACACGCAAATACATGGATTAAAAAAAAAATTCTTTCCTAAAGAAACTACAGTTGCTAGGGCCTGGCTCAGTGGGTAAGAGTGCTTGAACCCATGTTTGATCCCCAGCATCCATATAACCCTAGCACAGGGGATGGGGGTAACAAAGCAGAGAAAGATCCCTGTAGCTGAGGGCAAGCTCTATAGTTATTAAATCAAGGATCAGAAGAAAATGGGAAATACTTTGTTCCCTTTCCAATACTCACCATCATTATTTTCAAGTGTTTCTGCATCAGGAAGATTTCTGAGCCTTCTACACTGTTGAATTCATGGATGACATCAATATGCACGCATCACCTCAGGATGAAAGCCACACATGTGGCCTATTTGCAGACACACAACATATAAGTTGAGTCTTTGAAAAATGGGTCTATCTGTTCTTTCATTGATAGGATTCCTTATCAGCTGTTATTTTTATTAATTCCTAACAGAGATGCAGCCCACATTTCACTGACCCAAACCAACCAGTGCTGGGGATTGAACCCAGGACCTCGCTCATGCTAGTAGGCTGCTCTGCCATTGAGCTACATGGTCAACCCCAAACCAATCGGATGCCCCCCCAATAAACTGCAAATGGACAGGGAATAAACAGCACAAAGCACATAGATCTGCATTTTAACCCTTCAGACACTCTCAGGAGGAAAGGAAATTTCTCATCTTTCCACAGTGAAGAATCTGTAAAAGAACACACACACACAGTACCGTTTTAGTAATGCAACTGGAAACAAACAAACAAAAAAAAGTTAATTCGAGATGCTGGGCAAGGAGACTTTACAGTTGTTATGGATTGTCTCTAAATCAGACACTATATCTATATTAAAAATCAGTTGCTGAGGGTCATAAGAGGTAAGGAGGTGGGTAACATGTCTCAACTTACATGTTCTGTACAATGTGGGTAAAGATGATAAGGTAATCATGTCTTCGCGGTCACTGACCATGCACTCTAGGTTTATCGAGCGTTCAGATCAGAGCGGCTGCACGCTGCACACCGCCAGGACTTTCGCTGGAGGAAGACGTCTTACACCCGCTCTTATCTGCAGAGTCCCGCTCGGCTGCCTTCCAACCATTCTCGCAGGAGAACTCGGCGGGGCAGCGGCCAGGCACCTGCGGGGTCGGCGGGCTCCTCCGCCCGGGCCCGCCGCGAGCCCCCGCACCTCAACAGACACCGACCGCGTCCGCGGTCCCGCAGGGATGGATGCTCGGCGCCCCGGCTGGGAAAGCCAGCAAGCCCCGCAGGGCCGCCGCGCCGAGGCCCACCCCCGGCCCGCCCCGCCTCGGTCCCCCGCGCAGCCTCCATCCAGACCCGAACCCGAGCTCGAGGCCCTCCGACCCCTACGTCCTCCACCTCACGGTCCCCACCGTTCAGCTCCACGCGCCCTAAGAGCTTCGGCAGGGTCCGCGCCGCCGTTCAGGAACCCCTATCATGGCCGTCGGCCCGCTCCTCCGCTACGGGCGCGTCCAACCGCGGTGCATCTTGGGGATTGTAGTTCTTATAACCGCATCGGCGTCCCGCTCGGATTGAAGATGGACTACAGTTCCCAGAAGGGACAGCTCTGGAGCATGGCTATTGGGGCCGCTCGGACAGAGGGATGATGTCATTGCAAAAACCCCACTGCATTCATTGTGCTACGGTCTCTCCACCCCCTGCTGCTGCTGCTGCTGCTGCTGGGCTCGCGCTTGCCGCTCGCTCCAGCTGAGCTCAGAGTAGCAGCAGCACCCGGGCAGGGACTGACTCCAGCCCTCGGAGTCAGGACGCCGCAGCCAGCACCTTCCGTGGGCCTGCGGGACTCGCTCGCACATCATTTCTGTTTATGCCTGGGGTGGGGAGAAAAATCCCAAACCAGGTGAGTTGCAATGATTTCTTCTCTCAAGTTATTCCCCTCCAGCTCAGTTCCCCCAGGCTTTCTTTTGAGAAGATGGGGTGTGTTATTGGAGGGGGGGGTGATGATGCGCACTGGGGAGGGTCTCCCAGGCGCTACGAAAGGGAAAAGCTCTGTGCAATTTGGGTCACTGCAAAGAACAACTCCAGTCACCTTCCCGGTGCCTTGCCAATTCCCGGGTCTCCACTCCCTCCAACCCTTCGGGGGGCTGGGAGAGGGGGCTGGGCTGGGAGGGAGGGCGTCGGGACTGCGGTCCTGTCACTAGGGGCCCGGGCGATGCGTGGGGAGACCCGCAGCCGGCGCTTTGAGGTGGTCGCCCTGCTTTAGGACGGGCACACACTATCTTTAAGATGAGCTTGCTTCTCCCGAGTGGCTTAAGTTTCCTAAGGCTTTATTTTCATGCGTGTATGTCTGCGTCGTATGTCTCGCTTTTTTTTCTCTCTCTCTCCCGCTGATTTGAGGTGACAGTGTCCTTTAATGGTGCACTCCGTGCCAGTCAGAAATTTCACGTGTCTGGGAAGGTTCAGAGGCTGCTGGAAGCAGCATTTTTATTTTTATTTTCTTCCTTAAGCATTTCCCGTTCTCCCGACTGCAGGACTTGGGATTGTTTGGAAATGGAATCGACAGATCTGTGCGTGCGTGAGTGTGTGTGTGTGTGTGTGTGTGTGTGTGTGTGTGTGTGTGTGTGTTAAATTACATCGCAGTCGGCTCTTGCCACTGACAATGGTCCTGTAACGAGCTGTGGTCACCACTCACAAGTAACGGTTTGCAAAGGAGGGGGATTAGGGAACCCTGGTTCATTTTAACACTCGAGGGAAGGGGAAAGTTAGAAGTGCTGACCATCTTGATTGGGAAAAAAAAAATGTCTCAGGAAAAGTGAGCCTGGTCAAGGGAAACCAAAGAGCATAGTGGTGTGCATTTTTGTTTGTTTTTACGAACTGACACATTTAGTAAGGCAGAAAACATTTTGACCTGAATGATGCTGGCTCTCCTCAGGGGGGTGATCAGTGCAGTAATAAATACATTGCACTTTGAGACAAACAGCTGGCTGGCTGCAGACCAGATGGGGCCAGCCTTAGCTGGAAGATCTACAACCTCGGAAATGAATGGAAGTAGGGTCAACCACACCCCCTCCAGGAATGTCAAAAGAAGGAGAATTGCCAGAGTATTTGCTTAACTCTAAAATGCTAAAGCTTTTCATTGCTGAGTCAGGCTTTAGGGGGGGGGGTCATTACTGGCTATCTTCAGCTGCTGTGAACCAATTTTGTTCATTTTTAATTTCGATGCTTGGGTCTAGAGTTGTAGCTGGGGGATACTTTTTTTTAAATGCTGCTTGTCACTGAATGCAAAGGGCTGTCCATTGTGTGGGCTTTGTAGTAGAGTGATTTATTGGGATGTGATGAGAAGCTTTTGGATTTGGGGAAAGATCAACATTTGGTATGCCCCTCCCTTCATCTTTCTGCTGTTCTCTCTTTCTCCTTCTAGATTCCCTGCCCTTCTCTTCTGTACCTTTTTCTTCCTGCCCCACCCATGTCTCTTGAAATTCTGTTTTATTTTTTTACCCTATTTGCAGCAAACATTTTTCTCTGTTTTAGAGTTTATGTCACATCTCTTTCTCTAAGTCTCTTTCCAACCTCTGCACTCCCTCCAGTCCTCCTCCCTTCATGCGGGAACTCTAGCGTAGAGGACACAGGCTGTGTGCCCGTCTTTATTCAGAGACCTCTTTGAGAAGTTTTATTTTTCTTGGAGTCTATGCTGGCAGGAGGCACACCAGCAAACTTGCTCCACAGCTGGGGTTGTGGTTTCTGTGACAGACGTCACCTGGCCACAGCAGCATGTGGACAATGAGACGCTAGCATCGGGTTCCTGTCACTTCTCCTTTTGTTGGCACCTGTTAAGAAGTGTCAGTGGATTAGCAAGGATTTTAAATGTTTTACATGAAACATTCTCATAATTCCCAGTCTTATGCTTCAGTTAATACTTTTTGTGTTTTATTCCTACTTCAAGTGAGTAGTGGAAAACTTGCCTGCCTTTTCCCCTCGCATATTTCCCTATCAATCAATGAAGGAAGGGGTACATGTGAACAGTCCATATGTGTTGTTGAAGGAAGTTGTTTTGTTTTCATTGTGGAGTAAAGAACTTTGTTGTTTTATATTGCTCTTGCCCGGAGAAGGGTGTGGTGGCAGCTGTGTGTCTTAGCCATAGTGTTTGTTCAGGCTTGGAAAGTCTTCTGTCCATTTGAAGGCAGCTAATGTGACAGGTCGACTTGGAGAGGCCTCAGCCTCTCTTGCACCTTCTCTTTCCTGATTTTCTTCTGTCATACTCCCTTACCTAGTGAGGGATTTTAGTGACATAAGGAGGAGAAAACAAGCTAATTGGAAGGCTAGATACGGTTCTGTCACTGCTGTCCCTGTGGCTTTAATGTAGCTAGACTTTTCCTTTTGCCTCATTTTGCACATCTGCAATGGGACAATGATCCTTGCCTCTTGGTTTACTTGGCCTGATGTTATTGTCCTCCATGATTGACCCCAATCTTTCATTCTGGCAGCAGACATTAATTGAGCAGTTATGGTGACATAAACACTGTGGATATATCAATGAACGGAAATGTTTCCCCTCATCAACAATCTCAAGGGTGATGAAGGCTTCTTCCCAAGGGGCACACACCATGAGATGAGAGAAGAATACCAAGTGTGGTGCTCTTCCCTTTCCTGGAGCAATCCGGGAAGGTTTCCTGTAGAAAGTGACAACCCAGAAGACTTGAAGAGTGAGCTGGAAGTAATTTGGGATAACAGTGAGAGATGATTAGAATAGGACAAAAAGGGTTTCTGACAGAAGGAACTTCATGTTCAAAGTACCAAGGATAGAGGAGTGAGCAAGGGGCCAGGGAACCAGAGTGAAGAGGTCTGAAGCTAGAGAGGTAGGCAGAGGCTGGGTCTGGGGCAAGGTTTTGAGCTACAGCTCTTTATTCTAATGACAGTGGGAACCAAGAATGGGCTCTAACTAGACAGGTGAGTGACATAGATAGAATGATATTAAAAAGCATCACTGGACTGTTAACTGGAGGACAAGCTTGGCCATAGTCAATTTGTGGAGTCTGAGTAGTGGGGCATTTCTGTCGGCTGCTTATGGAAGAAGGGCTTGGGAAAAAAAAAAAGGGAGAGATTGGAAAGACACTAAGTTTGAAATTTATAATTGATAAGAAGGGTTGATTAATGTGAGATAGGAAGAAAAAGGGTTGAGATATAAGTTGAGTTTTCTCTTCAGCAATTCAGATGACTAAGCCAGGCGTGGTGGCGCACGTCTTTAATCCCAGCACTTGGGAGGCAGAGGTAGGAGGATTGCCGTGAGTTCAAGGCCACCCTGAGACTACAGAGTGAATTCCAGGTCAGCCTGGGCTAGAGCAAGACCCTACCTCGAAAAACCAAAAAAAAAAAAAAAAAAAGATATACTAATGCTCATCTGTATGTGTACCATACTAAGAATATAACATTGAATAAAATAGTGTTTGCTTTGGAGGAATTCAGTGAAAAGAGAAAGCAAATGTGGACAGGTAATCAGATATGGAGAGGTATGTCACAGTGGTAGAAAAACACAGCCCCATGGGAGACATTTATTCTTGGGTGTTGGAATGGCCACACAGTGATCTGCAACCTTAACCCTAGACATGAAGTCAGGAAACAGTTCTGGAGAATTTGTTCCCAGGCCTTGTACATATTAGGGATTCTGAATGTTTGTTGATTGAGTGGACTAATCTCAGTTTCTACAAACCCTTTTAAAAGTAGAAAAATTCATTAAATTGCAGGAGGGTAATTAGTAATAATGAAAATATTAAATGTAAATGCTCTTAACAAATCAGTTTCTGAGACCTGCAGCCTTGGAGATGTTTCATGGATGACTTTTAGGGGAAATTCAGAAATATTTCAGTTCTGGTTTCTTTTTGTGCTCAACTTCTTTAATTCAAGTTAGTTTCTCAAAAATCGTTCTTTAAATTTTTTATTTATTTGCAAGCAGAGAAAGAAACAGATTATATATACTAGAATGGGTTAAGCCTTAAATTCCGCCCCACAAAGGTGATCAAATATCACAATTTAATGTGTATTATTTACTCATTTCTGCCATACATAAAATAATATATCCTATTCTTCTTGTGTTTTGGGACTTCTTAATGCATTTGAAACATTTCCTCCATGTATTCACATGTTGCTTTAATTTATGTGTTCTATTGCTGTTGGAAACTGTTACAACAAGCCCTTGAGTGCATATCTTTTTGTTACAAATTTGTGGAAATATTTTTGTAGAACATCTTTCTAAGGGTATTAGTGCTGATTCAAAAGGCACAAGTTTCCCTTAATTGCTCTTTGATTTAAATTCTTCTCAGAAATATTTGAGAGTGCTACTCCTATATGCCTTTGCCAAGTCCTTAGTGTTCTAAAGGCCAAATTCTCCCAGTCAAGGGAAGGAAATTGTGGAGAGGAGACAGAACATGGGCAAAAATAGAGTTAGAGTTTTTTTTTTTTTGTATTTGTGTGTGTCAGTGTGTGTGTGTGTGTGTGTGTGTGTTGTATGCACCTATATGTGCAGATGTGTGTGAATGAATGTCAGGTGTTCTTGCTCGATGGCCTGTCTATCCTCCAGATGGACTCTATTTAGATGGGGAGCTTTGGTTTTCATCAAGCCCCGGTGATTCTCAGGTCTCCACACCCCTCAGGACTGGGGTTACAAATGTGTATGGCCACATTCATCTGTTTATGTGGTTTCTGGGGAATTGAACTTGGGCAATTTCCTTCATGCTTACTGCAAGCACTTTTACCCACTGAGCCATCTGCCTCGACCTTCTGCATTTTTGTTGTTCGTTTTTTGTTTATTTGAGGTAGGGGCTCACTGTAGCCCAGGCTGACCTGGAACTCACTCAGTAGTCCCAGGCTGGTCTCAAACTCACAGCAATCCTCCTACCTCTGCCTCCCAGGTGCTGGAATTCTTTAAGGTGTGTGCCACACCACACCAGGCCTGTTTTTTTTTGGGTAATGAAATTGTGATAAAAGTGGATATGTAAATAACTTGGAAACCCCTGGAAGAGATAAGTAAAATATCCTGTAACATAACATGTTGTTTAAAACATAAACCCACACAATGAAGCAGCCAAGAGATTTCCCAGAAAATTTTGAAGAAGAATTCACTAAAATCTGGATATTATCTAATTTGAGAAGAAAATACCCTGTTTTTACTTCTGCATTTCAGTCACACAGCCTCCTTGGAAATGGGGAGGATTTGCTCCATTAAAACTTTTGTTTGACAGGTGGTTAAAGGGTAAATGCACATCCTTCTGAATTGCAGTTAGTCCTAGGGTAAAATTTTTTGCATTTTCTGTTGAAAAGCAAGAAAGAGCTTAAGAATGCCCATCAGCTATTCACACTGTGCTAAGAGGGACCCTCAGGAAGAAATGGTGAGAATTGTTAGCTACAAAATATTTCCGTCTTGCTAGACATTGCTGTTGGGTAGAGCAAAGGATATGCACTGTTTGCTATGTGGACAACTTATCTTTTCAAGCCCCAGTTGCTTAATGTATAAAATGGAGATTATTTCGAAGCTCGAATGAAGTCAATGTGTACAAGATAGCTTTGAAAGTTTATGTGCACATGAGCATATACATACGAGTGCTGGCTTCTCTGACTTCTGTGAGGCCACAGGCATTTCAAGGCTGAAACACTTTGGTGGTGGTGTTCACAGATGCTAAAATGTAAACTCCTGTGCTGGGCATTCTGATAGGGATACAAAGTTCTGGCTTTCCTTCTTATTCTCATTCTTATTCTAGGAGATTTTTCTAGGAGATTTTCTCTCCCCCCTACCTCGTGTGTGTGTGCTTCATCTTATTTAAGACAGGGTCTCTTGCTGCCGCAAATGAACTGACAGACTGCAAACAAATGTCCGGCTAGCTGGCTGAAAAGTTTAGGATCACTGGGCATGGTGGCGGCGCGCCTTTAATCCCAGCACTCAAGAGGCAGAGGTAGGAGGATCACCATGAATTCAAGGGCACCCTGAGACTACATAGTGAATTCCAGGTCAGCCTGGGCTAGAGTGAGACCCTACCTTGTAAAACCAAAAAAAAAAAAAAAAAAAGCTTTGGATCCTCCTGACTTCACTTGCTGTTGTTGTAGGCTCATTGGGATCACACATGCATTTGCCACTTTGCATCCAGCTAATTTAAGTGGGTGCTTAAATTCGCTGGATGCTGATTGTGTCCTCAGCCCAGGTAAATACATTTGAGTAGGGGTCTTCAGTAGAGATGCAGGGCTGGAGAGGTGGCTCACTGGTTAAAGGTACTTGCTTGCAAAACCTGATGGCCTGGGTTATATCCCCCAGAAACCACATAAAGCCAGATGTACAAAAGTGGTGCACATGTCTGGAGTTCATTTGCAATGGCAATAGGCTCTGGTGCACCTGTCTTCTCTCTCTCTCTCTCTCTCTCTCTCTCTCTCTCTCTCTCTCTCTCTCTCTCTCTCTTTCTCTCCCTCTCTCCCTCTCTCCCTCCCTCCCTCCCTCCCTCCCTGCAAATAAAAATATATTACAAATAAAATAAAAAAAACACAGTACAAAACTATGTTGACTATGCGTATCTTGTTTTTTGTTTTCAATCCTATGCAGTAGGTTTTAGCTCTGTGTTTACAGTACTCGGCAAGGCAAGGTGGCTTTTTGTTGTTGTTGTTTTTGTTCTGTTTATAGAAGTTACCTAGCTTTAAAAAAGCAGATGTAGATACTAGGTAGGTTTGTTTTTTTTTTTTTTTGGAACCAAAACAATTCTGCTTCTCCAGCTGTTTCCTGTTTTAGCCTTGATTTCCAACCAAAAGTATAAGCTTCATGAAGGCAGGACTGGCTGGTGGCATTTATTTTCATGTTTCCCTCAAACACACAGAGAGTTTTCTGTCTGCTGAGTTATCTGAACATTCTGTTAAGATCAACCGGGTGCCAGGTGGTTCCTCTATTATATTTAAATTTTTTCCTTCCTGACTTATTTTGAAAACTTTAAACACGCTATGCACCTAGGTGCTTTTGTTTTCTCTTTCTGTACACACACTCACACCTACATTTTTTCTAAACTAATTAAAACCTGCTGATGCCAAGACAATTTATCTCTAAGCATTTGTGATAGTTTGGAGACTTTCTCTGGGTTGATCTGTGAGGGCATTTAAAGGAAGAATTAAACGGAGGAGGAAAACCCTCCCCGAGATTGGGCAGCCAAGTAGCAGCCCAGATATAAAGAGATCCAAGGAAAAAAACACACTGCTTTTGCCTGCCTGCTTTTTAAATTTAAAAATAAATATTTTTTTATTTGCAAGGAGAGAGAGAGAAAGAAAGAAAGAGAGAGAGAGAGAGAGGGAGGGAGAGAGAGAGAGAATGGGCATGATGCTGGGTTCTCCTGCCACTGCAAACAAACTTTAGATGCATGCACCACTTTGTGCATCTGGCTTTGTATGGCTTCTGGGGAATTGAACCCAGAACGTCAGACTTTGCAAGCAAGTGCCTTAACCGCTGAGCCATCTCTCCAGCCCTTGCCTTCCTGCTTTTGCTTCTTGCTGGTGAGTGCTCTATCTTTCACTTACACCAGAATTCAGCTTCTTCAGCCTTAGACAGGGTTCTCAGCCTGCACACAGCTGATGTTGGACTGCTCAGCCCATGGCATGGAAACCAACTTTATACATCCCCTTTGTAATACCTGTTCATTCTTTTTCTTTTTTTTCCAGGTAGGTTCTCACTCTAGCCCAGGCTGACTTAGAATTCATTATGTAGTCTTAGGGTGGCTTCAAACTCACAGCGATCCTCCTACCTCTTGAGTGCTGGGATTAAAAGTATGTACCACCATGCCCACATAATATGTACTCATTCTATCCATTTTGTTTCTCTAGAGAACCCTGACTAATACAGCACTTGCACACGGACATTCTTTCCTGTCACTGCATATCAATATGTTGTAACAGTGGTTTCCCCCAATTTTCTAAGTCCTTAATTACCTTAATTTTCTAGTGTCTTTAATTACCCTTAAAAATCATCTAGAATCTAATCAGGATTTATTCACAAGACAAAACAGTTGTGTCCTTTAGTTATTTGCAAGGGGAGAGAGAGATAAAAGAGAGATGTGGGCATGCTAGGGCCTCTTGCCACTGCAAACTCCAGACACGTGTCCCTTTGTGCATCTGGTGTTGCATGGTGGGTACTGGGGATTTGAACCTGGGACTTCAGGATTTGCAAGCAAGCACCTTTCATTGGTGAGCCATCTCTTCAACTTTTTTCCTCCTTCCTTCCTCTCTCTCTTCCTTTTTTCTTTCTTTCTTTCTTTTTTTTTTTTTTTTTTTTTTGAGGTAGGACCTCTCTAGCCCAGGAATTTACTATGTAGTCTCAGGCTGGCCTTAAACTCATGGAGATCCTCCTACCTCTGCCTCCTGAGTATTGGGATTATAGGTGTGCACCACCACACCCGGCCCAGTCTTTTTGTTTTTATGATACTGAAATCTTTGAAGAGTCCAAGTTTGCTGTGTTATAGACTGAAATTGGAATTTTCTGATTGTTTTCACATCATTGGGCTCAGGTTAAATGTTTGTGGTAAGAATTCCCCATTGGCGTGACTGCATCTCACCCCTTGCATTTTAGGAATCTGTAATATCAGGTTGTATTATTGCTGGTGGTGTGAGGTTGAGCATTTGGTTGAGGTGAAATGACCAGATGTCTCAACCCAAATGCTACTCTTTTTCACTTGGTAATTCTTTAAATTACCTGTGGGGTGGCATCTTGAGATCGTTTGATATACTGTTCCTTAACAGCTTTTTGTTTGTTTGTTTGCTTTGAGGTAGGCTCCTACTCTGGTCCAGGCTGACCTAGAATTCAGGTTGGCCTTGAACTCCTTCTACCTCTGCCTCCCAAGTGCTGGGATTACATGCTTGTGCCACCACACCCAGTTTTTTTTTTTGTTGTTGTTGTTTACTAAACAGCTTTAGTGATTTTTCCAATTCTCTCATATTTATTATCTAATTAATTAGTTTTCAGATCATTTTTTCTCCGCAACTTAAAAAAATCACTTGTACTTGCAAATTCCTTTCTTTCCAATGTATTATAATCCCTTATCAATCTGTTCCCTTCCTCCAAACTTTGGCGTTTTGATACTCAAATTGTCTCAGATTGAATGCAGAAAAAAGTCCTTGTAGTGGCACGGTTTCTGCCCAGGCAAGTAAGGAAACTAAGTCTCAGAAGCAAAAAGAAACTGAGTGACCCTAGTCACATAGTTATTTATAGGAATATTATTATTATTGTTAGTAGTAGTAGTAGTAATAGTACTTATTGCAAATCCAGTTCTGACTATCTCCACAGTGGTTGTTGCTACTCCACATGGCGCTGCCAGGAACAAAGTGCCACCTGCTGAAGTTGAGTTTAAAGAAAGTGCAATGATTGCATCATTGTTGCCAATAGCAAAGGATTGGAAGTGTGTAAAGGAGGGAACTGGTTAAATAAATGGAAATGTTTACACAAGGGAAAAGCTATGTATGTTGTGTGTGTGTGTATGTGTGTGTGTGTGTGTGTGTGTGTGTGTGTGTGTGTGTGTGTGTAAAGGCGTGCCAGTGCCTCTTGCCACTGTAAAGCCACTTTTTACATCTGGCTTATGAAAGTGGCTTGGGAATTGAACCCAGACCAGCAGGCTTTGCAGGCAAGCGCCTTTAACCACTGAGCCATCATCCCAGCCCCTACTGTTAACTTTAAAGATAGCTTTATTGATATATAGTTCACATATGCCACACAAATCACCTATTTAATATACAGTTTAATGGCTTTTAGTATGTCAATGGAATTTTATAATCCTCACCACAATCAACTTTATTTTTTAAAAATATTTTATTTATTTGAGAGAGAGAGAGAGAGAGAGAGAGAGAGAGAGAGAGAGAGAGAGAGAGGTGCAGACAGAGAGGCAGACAGAGAGAATGGGCAAAACAGGGCCTCCAGCCACTGCAAATGAACTCCAGAGACATGCACCCTCTTGTGCATCTGGCTTTACATGGGCACTGGGGAATCGAACTCAGGTCCTTCTTCATTGCAGGTAAATGCCTTAACCGCTAAGCCATCTCTTCAGCCCCACAATCAACTTTAGAATACTGTCATCACCATCAAAAGAAATTCCATGCCCATTAGCAGTTACTTGCTATCTTCCTCACACCCACCTGTCTGCCCAAACAAACCTTTGGTTCACTTTTTCTGTCTATAAACTTTCCTGTTCTGGATATTTCATATAAATGAAATCATACCATATGTAGTGTTTTGTGAATGACTTCTTTCATCTAGCATGTTTTCAAAGTTCATCCATGATGTAACATGCATCAGTGTTTCATAACTTTTATTACCAAATATATCCCACTGTGTGAACATTCCACATTTTATGTGTCCATTCAATTGATAAATATTTTGGTTGTTTCTGCCTTTTGACCATTTTGAATAATGCTGTTGTAAACATGTGTATCAGCTACCTTCTTGTTGTTGAGGCAAAATATCCAAACAGAAGCAGCTTAAGGAAGGAAAGGGTGTATTTTTGGCTCACAGTTAACAGGGTAAGTTAACGTGCAAGCTCTGTGACATTGGACAAGTCACTACTTCCACAAGATTCAGATTCCTCATTTAGTATATGTCTCACAATCTCCTTACAAGATGCTTATTGCAAAGGAAAAAAATAGTAACTTTACTGTAGAGAAACATGGCAGGTAACACTTTTACTAAGTGGGACAAATGGATATTTGAGGACACAATACCACTTTCTGTAATTCCTGACAAAGATGCATAACCTGAGCCTAACCACAAGGAAATATCTTATAAACCCAAATTGAGGAAGACCTACAAAAATTTTATTTATGCATTTTAAATAGAAAGACAAAGCCAGGAATACTTCTAGGTTAAAGGAGACCAAAGACAAATTTAATGTAACATGGGTCCCAGATTGGTCTTGGACCAGGAAAATTTTACTGAATGCTATTTGATCAATTGTAAAAAATTGAATAGGGGTTGAAATCAGAGAATAATTTAGGATGAATATTCATTTTATGATTTTGATAATAATGTTATAAAATATGGGAGAATATCCTTGCTTTATGGGAGGTATTTAGGAATAAAGTGCTATCTACAGAAGAAAGAATGATAAAGAAAATGTGGTAAAATATTACCATTTGGGTGAAGGGTTTATATAAATTTTTAGTAACTGTCTTAGGGCTTTTTAGTAAGCCTGATAAAGATAAAAATGCAGGGAGGGAAATACGGTGTAAAGCAGCTGTGAGGATGAAATACTGCTCAGGTCTCAAGGTACTGCTTACTACTAGTAGGCCTTGAAGTACTGGAGGGCATTTTATGATGGGTACCACTAATGGTAGCTCTTAGCCAAACTGAAAGTCACATGTGGCACATGATGGCAGTATTGTTCTGGATCCAAAATTGGGACTTGTCTGACAAACCATTTTCCCTTACTTATAAACTGATTGGGTTGCATTTTTACAGAAATGTACACATCAAATCACATTTGGCTAGCCATGTAAGAAGAAACAATCTTCGTTTGGTGTTACCTTCGCATAAACTTATGATTGCTGTAGGAAAGCCAGGGGAAAGAAGGGGTCACCTTCCATTTGGGTCATATTGGAGCCAGTAGTTGCATTTGGGTAACTGCACCTTCTTTTTCTTCCTTTCTTCTTCCCCACCCCCATACAAGTTTCTGATTTTTGTCTTAGAGAGCTATTTCAATTAGCTATGCCAAATTTTAATTGTTTTTGGCAGACAAAGAAAGCTGAATAAGCATTTCTTGTCAAGACTCAGAGTTAACTTTGGAAAGAAAGCTTCTGTTCTGGAAAATTCAAGTAGTAACCTCAAAGGAATTCATGTCCTAGTGAAAATGTGAATGGGAAGGAGAAATGAACTTCTTTTGAGATAGACTAAAGTCGGAAATAGTAATACAGGCCCATTTTTTTCATCTTTCTGAGATTTTGGACATCCTGTTCTGCTGACACAATCCTTTGTCTCTCTGAAGTAACACAATTTCCAACTCACAGAGCTACAGTTGTATAACTCTAGATTCCAGGTTTAGCAATGTCAGTCTGCATTCATTTTGTCTGTTTTGAATATTATTTGCCATAAATTGTTTAGTCTTAGAAGTTACACTTTTTGCTTTTATAGTAATGGCCAGGAGGTGAAATGGCTGTATGTACAATAAGTCACTTTTATTGGGTAACTTAATATTGTACACATTCTTATAATTTTATGATGTAGCAAGCCCTGTATTGACTGCTTTACGTAACTTATGTCATTTAATTGTGACAAAGGAAACTTTATGTCTGAGAGCTTAAATGACATTGTGTCAAATCATTTGGTGAAGACAGTCTTGATTTCTGGTCCTAGATCTGCCTCTTCCTGTCAAATGATTAATTGTACAGATTGTTAATATGGGCCTGGGATACCAGGCTCATATCTTTAATTTCAGCACTAGGGAGGCTGACGTTGGAGGATCACTGTGAGTTCAAGGCCAGACTGGGCTACAGAGTGAGTTCTAGGTCAGCCTAGCATAGAGTGAGACCCTGCCTCAAAAAAAAAAAAAAAAAAAAGAAAAAAGAAAAAAAAAGATGGGTGCCGAAAAGATAGTTCAATGGCTAAAGCACTTGCCATGCAAACATAAGTACCTGAGTTCAGATCCCCAGGCCCCACATAAAAGAAGGAAGCCATGGTGGGCTTCTGTAATTCCAGCATGCTGCAGGAAGGCAAGTGGGTTGTACTCTGACTGCCAAACATTTGTGGCCTATGTGAACATTTATACACATCGGCATGCACACATACACACATGACAAAAACCCAAATTAAGATGATAAATTTTATATTTTGTGTATTTTACCAAAAATTTAAAAATCAGACAGAGATACTCCTTGCCTTAGTGCATTTATAATACCATTACAAAATTCCCCAAACCGGATAATGTATAAACAATAAGACTTTGTTTGCCCACTAAATATTGTAACTCATTATAGACAATAAAAAAAAATGTTTTGAGACAAAGTCTTGCTGTGTATCTCAGGCCAGTCTGGAACTCACTATGTAGCCCAGGTTGGTTCTGAACTTGTGGCATTCCTTCTGTCTTAACTTCTATGATTGTTTGATCCAGCTGTCCCCCACAAATGAATGTGTTCTGAATGCTCGATCCCCAGCTGATGGCAATTTAGGTATTGGAACCTTGTTGGAGCTGTATTTTGAGGGGTGGGCTTATGGAGGATATAGCCAGCTTCCCCTTGCCAGTGTTTGGCGCACTCTCCTGATGTTGTCCACCTGATATTGGTCAGGGGGTAATGTCCACCTTCTGCTCATGCCATCAATTTCCCTGCCATCATGGAGCTTCCCCTTGAGTCAGTATGCCAAAATAAAGCCATTCCTCCACAAGCTGCTTTTGGTTGGGTTCTTTCTGTGCAGCAACTAGAAAATTGACTGCAAAAGTTTTGGTGCCAGGAGTGGGGCCTGTTGTAGTTGCTAGAACCCTGATTCTGTGGCTTTTGGCCTTTTGGAATTAATTTGCAAGAGGAATGTGGACGGTTTTGAAACCTCGGCCCAAGAGACTCCTTGCCGTGCTTGCAAGTACAGCTTCTTGGACCATTCTGGTTAGAGTATGTGAGGGTTGGCTTACAAGGGTGAAAAAGATGTTTGTCAGGATTGTGCCAGAAGTGTTTTCTGTGAGAGGCTTGTTGCATTTGGCCTGCCTGTGTCCTGAGAACTTGTGCAGGGTTGCTTTATGTAAAAATGGACTGGTGTGAGCAGATGGAGATGGCACAGAAAGAAAGGATATCTTTGGGCCCAAACTGCTGCCCTTTCAGCTGTAATTATGTCAGAAATTACAACCATTGAAATTGGGCCAGGCGATCTGCATTGGGACAGCAGGAAGAATGCAGACTCCTTGAAGTAAATGGCCTGAATGCTGAAGGAGGTTTCCTGTTCTACAAAGTTGGCTTTATTCCCCACTGGATTAACAAATTGGTAGCCCACCTGGTTACTATGGAGTGTAACAAATGCAGGAAGGTGGGTCATTGGATGTGCAACATGATTTTGTTTTTTGTTTTTTGTTTTTTTGAAATGGCCATCAGCAGTGTGAAGCAGGCTTGTTGGATTACCTGCATAGAGGGCTGATGGAGCCATGAGGATGAACTGTGAGTTGCAGTGGAGACCCAATGAAATGCCAGGACTATGGATGGCTGCCAAGGAGAGTTGCTGGTACCAGATGAAGTTTTCTGGGATTGTGAGTAGCCAGGCTGGAGGGTGCGAATTGGAACTCCAAAGGCCAGTCACTGGTTATTACAGGACTTATAGTTGTCGTTTGATGTTTACTCTATTTAAATTTTGTATTAGTTCAATCTGTCTTGCTATTAATGTTCAATGCCATCTTTTGCAATATGAAAGTCCTGTGTCATTGTGGGTTTGCTTTTTTTTTGGTATTATGGCTCAGTTAAAGATTTTGGGAATGTTTGGATATCGTTGGAATGGATAAAAACTGTGGGGATTTTTGAAGTTGAGCTCAATACATTGTATTTTACATTGTGTATGATTATTGGTTTGTGAGGGCCAGGGGCGGACTGTGATGGTTTGATCCAAGTGTCCCTACAAACAAATGTGTTCTGAATGCTTGATCCCCAGCTGATGGCAATTTAGGTATTGGAACCTTGTTGGAGCCATGTTGTTGGGGGTGGGCTTGTGGGGGTTATAGCCAGCTTCCCCTTGCCAGTGTTTGGCACATTCTCCTGATGCTCTTGTTCACCTGATATTGGTCAGGGGTTGATGTACAACCTTTGCTCATGCCATCTTTTTCCCTGCCATCACGGAGCTTCCTTTTGAGTCAGTATGCCAAAATAAACCCATTTCTCCACAAGCTGCTTTTGGTTGGGTTCTTTCTGTGCAGTAATGAGAAAGCTGACTACTACAACTTCCGAGTATTGGAACAGGGAGGGGACACAGTCTCTTTTCAGCTTATGTAGTTCATTGGAGACCATTTCCACTGTGTTTTTACATTTCTAACAATTATAGTTTATTCAAAATTCCAGTTCCTTGATCAGAATTATGATCAGCTTTAAGATCTCACCCTACCAAGAGTCAAATCTCCCAATACACGATCCTATAATTATGGGTAACCTTGCCACCTTCCAGGTAGGCAAAGTCTCAACCATATTCATGTTGTGGCTTATTAGACTCATTCATGATTCATTCAGTAAATATTTATTTGCTTATCACACAGTGCAGTGTACTATGCTAGGCATTTTATTTATGTGACAGATTCAATGTCCCAAACAACTCTGGAGTTATTAATTGCCTAGTTAACAGATGCAGAAATTATGACTCAGATAAAGTAATTTGCTCAAAGTCACATGACCTGTAGGTAGCTGTGTGGCCTCTAGACTACACTGCCTCCCTGTGGAGAGTGTGAAGTGACATCTGCCTTTGAACTCAGAGTCAAAATGGCAGGTGGCTCCCACCACTTGTTCTCTTCCTACTGCTTCTAAGGGTCCATTGGATGAGATATCTGACATCTTGGGATTTCCTCATCTATAAAATGAAGACCTATATCAGATTAAATTTTTTCTAGTTTCTCCTTATTTCACTAATAACTTTGCACCACTTAGTAAGGTACTGTGGCTTAAATGTTTGGGCCCCCTCTGCTCATTTTTTCATTCATTCAATAACCCAACAGTAATTTAATATCTACTGTAATACTAGCTACTATGCTGGTGGTTACTAGGAATTGAGATTGGGCAAGACAGTTGCCCATAAGGAGATTTTAGGCCACAGACTCTTATTGTAGAGTTTGGTCATAGTGCTGGTGGGAGTATGTAGGTATAGAGGGCTTGGACTATAGAGGAAGGGTACCTGTCTCTGTCTTGTATAAAAGGATGTTGTGAAGAAAAAATCCCCAAGGTGATACAGATGACCACAAATCTCCTCCTTCCTGTTATTCCCATGATCATCATCATAATACATATTTATTAAGTTCAGTAAAGCTTTATAATTTATAACTTCTGTTTTATTTTGTTGTATATTTTATTTAATTCATTAAATGTGGGTCTCAATAAAGCTTTTCTTTTTCATTGGAGGATTATAAAGTTAAAGAAAGACCTGGTGGTTAAATTATTTTTAAGGGAATTGGGGAGCATGAAGTAGATTAGTTAGTGGCCCAAGGTCCCAGAGTTACTTCATGACTGAAGTCACAGATGGTCATGTTTCAAAGAAGCAAGTGAAACCACCAAGATACTGAGTGCCATGCCCGATTCTTCCATACTAACCAGGGACTGGTGACTTCCTGAGGATTAGAATAGGTGATATTGGAATTCTAATACTGAGGAAGTGAAGTGGGGTTAGAGGGAAATGTTAGGATCTAATGTTTCTTGAGTAGCCACTACATCATACACTGTTCTATGCTCTTTATATTCACAATTTTATAGTATTCTCCCCACAATCTTGGAAGGCAGTGATCTTACCCTCCTTTTATAGATGCAAAAACCAAGGCTCACAGTGGTTGTACTTTGATTAAGCTCAGGTAAGAAGAGTCTGAGCAGTAGTCAGGGGCAGGTTTGTTGAAGTCAAGGTCTTTGCCCTGGCTTCTTCAGGATCCTCTACTTAGTGTTTCTGGAGGAACTGTGCCCACGCATGGGGACCCTTCATCTGTGATGCCCAGGAGAGTAATGGTAGTCATGAGAGGCTAGTTCAGGTTTTCTAACACATGGAGGATAGCTCCTCCTCCAGCTTCGTGTGTTATTCTTCTGAGGTGGTAGGACACCAGTCCCAGATATGAATCTCTTCTCCTTTTTTCTTTCTCAGTATATGAGTATCTGATCTTGCCAACCAGTCTCTTAGAACTTGCTCATAAAAATCATCTGAGAGAATGCTTGTCGAGGCCAGTTAGGTTTAATGATTTGATCCTATCTCTCTCTCCAACAAAGATAATTTCTCCAGATTTTTTTTCCTTTGGGACCATGAGAGGCCTTAGCTTCTGGCTCTCAGAGACCTTGAACTGAGAGATTCTGTCCTGATAGGATCTCATGGAAGTCTCAGCACTTTGAATTGCTGTCTTTTTCTTCTCATGAGCTTTGGTGGGCATGGTGTCTACCAGGGAATGTTTTCCTTGTGGCTTTGGAGGGAAGCCATGCATCTATCACAGACTCTTTAACCCTCTAGAAAGTTCTCACATGTGGCTACATGAAACACCAGAAATCAGACACACACAGGTTGATGAATTGTGAGAGTGGGGAAGAGTCTTACAGGTTTTTCTCTGCCCTGATGTTCTGTAGTTTGGGCTACAGAAGCATGAATAGTAGATTCAGGAGAATGGAGCTAAGACTTGGCTCAAGTCACAAGTCCTTGGGCTGTAAGCAAAGGCCTGTTTGAACCTGTTTTCCTAATTGTGGATGAAGAGCTGATGACAATCCCAGCCTCATTCTGTTGTTCTGAAAGACAGATCACGCAGGGTGTAGTGTCCAGTCACTTAATGACCAGGCCGTAGAATATGTTTATAGTGTGTTACTGTGCTGTTTGTGGCAGACCAAATTTGGCTCCTTGAGAAACCCTTCTGGACCCCGCATAGCACGCTGACTCTGTCACTGACCCTGGTTCCTGGCAAAACTATCATTTCCAATGAAGCTTTTATAGCGTCATTCTCTTGTTTATTTTCAGTCTTCTCCTTTATTGTCTTATAAATGCTACCAGAGTTTTGATGATTCTTGAGGACTCATCTTGAGAAACTCTGGTGGAGCTTGTACATGCACACCCAGAACTATTTACCCCAAAGTAATTATATGAATTCTTGGAACTGCATGTGATCCATTTCCCAATAAGTTCCAGGACAGCAGAAGAGGCTGTTCATGATAAGTGAGGTTGACTTGTTTGTTAGAATTTCTGGGTGATAGAGAACTCCTGAGACCATCTTAGGCTGTTAGGATTTCATGCACATTTCTGGGAATGAAGGGAATGAATAAGAGAGCAGCTTACTGTAAGTGGCTCATGTGTTTAAAGCTAGTGACCCCTGGAGATGGAAGAGGGTCTTTTGTGTATTGTCTTCCGTTGGTTGGAATTGTTACCTTGTTCTGAGAAGATTTTGAGGTGTTTCCTGGACATTTGGGGTTCATACATTTTTCCATCTCCTTGGCACTGCATATTCACTATTTATTTTTCTGGCTGTTCCTTAGAACTCCTTTCAATTGCAAATGAAAACAATCTACCTGTCCCTTGAGCAAAGGGGAATCTTTGGGAAGGACACTGAGGTAGTTTATGAAACCTTCGGAGGCATCAGCTGAAACCAGGATCCCTCCTTAAACCACCCTCAGAGAAGGGCACATTGTAGAAAGCCCACAAAGAACACAACTGGAAAATAAAGGTTTGTTTGAGGTTCCTGGAAAGGCCTACAAAGAGGTCCGATGTCCATCTGTCTGTTCTAGCTGTTAGGAAATACTTACTTGGTCTACATTTATACCACAGTCACCACGCTTGACCCTATCTGACCTTGGACACAAAGGAGGCTTGAGCCTGGCTAGTGCATGGAACGGACAAAAACGGACAAAATGTTTACTTAATGAGTCATAAAAATAGCCAATTTTAAATTATCCTCTCTTCTAGGTCATGAAGAGGCTGGATATAAGCACCAAGATAGCCGGGATTTTTTTTTTAAACTTCCCAGACAATTTGTGCAGAGCAGGATACGTGTCAGTGTTGGTGGTTGGGAGTGGGTCAAGACCTGTGAATCTACCTTGCCACTGGACACCGGAGCCTTGTGGGAAGAAGGGACTTACTCTCTCTGTCTGGATATTTGAGAGAGGAGAGCTCTGAGGAGTTGCTTTCGTGTGTGTGTGTGTGTGTGTGTGTGTGTGTGTGTGTGTGTGTGTATGCCAGATGTGATGTGAAGGTCAGAGAACAACTTTGGGTGTCAGCCCTCACCTTCTTGTCTGAAACAAAGTAGAAGTTTTGGAAAGTTTGAAGTTCTCTCATTGTTCTCCACTGCCCTGGCCAGGATAGGTGGCCCATGGGGGTGGGCTCTCTATCCTTCTAGATGTCATGGTGCTGTGATTATAGTTGCTTGCATTACAGCATCCAGCTTTTTGAGTGGCCTGGAACTTACTCTGTAGTCCTAGGGTGGTCTCAAATTTGCAGTGATCCTCCTGCCTCTGCCACCATGCCTGCCTTTTTTAAAAAAGAATATTTTTATTTATTTAGGAGAGAGAGAGAGTGAGCATGGATGTTCCAGGGCCTCTTGTTGTTACAATGAACTCCAGATGCATGTGCCATTTTGTGCATCTGGTTTTACATGGGTACTGGGGAATCAAACCCAGGCTAGCAGGCTTTTCAGGCAAGTGCCTTTAACCATGAGTCATTTTTCCCAGCCCAGCATCCTGCTTTTTATGCAGGTCTTGAGGATCTGAACTCAGATGTCATGCCTACACTATGTAAATGCATTATCCACTGAGCCCAGGTCCTTCAGCTTCCCAGGTCCAGCAGCTTCTTTAGCGAAAAGGAGAAAAGATGGACTCTCTAGATCAACCTTGTGGTTTGTAAGTAAAAATTTGCCAGTGGAAGTGTATTGGGCTTGTAGACAGAGAAGCTTCATTGAAGGGTTGAGTAGCAGCACCCCAACCCTCTTCAGAACTGCCTGTAAATATACAAAAAAAAAGGAAAAGCAAAGAAAGAAGGAAATAAAACCATTCTTTGAAAACAGCAAAAGTTTTATGCCCTGCAATGATTTATCAGTGTGCAGAGGAAGAACATTAAAGGAATAATTGCTGGCTGTTTATTTTGAAAAAGCATGTGTAGTATGAGTCGGGGCAGGGAGTTTTATTTTCTCTTTTACCTTCCTCATACTGCCATTAGTGTTAATGGGATCATATATTCTAGACTTTCCTTGGCTTGCTGCCCTGACATAAATGGTTGAATTCCTTGTTCGGTATTATATATTCTTAACATCGACAGGGGAAAAGAGAAAGAGAATGTTGTGAGCTAAATTATTCTTTGTGCATTATTGTAGATAACATTTATTCACTGGGGTCCATGGCTATTAAGATTATCTGATTAGACGGTCTGTTTCCTGATAGCTTGTACCAGATAGCTTTATAATTTGCCCAAGGGGATTGTTCACGGGCTGGCTGCATGTATTTTTTATTTGATGGAACAAGGTGAGTCTTGATCCTGGTTATGAGCTCTGGACTCATAGGTGTTTTGTCATCCCAGACCAGTAGTGTTTCGTGTTCCTCTCATCATGTTCTGGAGGCCTTTATCAGGTGATCATTTGATAGGCATTGACCTAGCTTCCCGTCACGGTGGGGGATTTACTTCTAGGGCTGCTGCTGCTGC